>VDFB02258669.1:0-35252 GCA_007258455.2 Sequoia sempervirens | reverse complement strand
TAGGAAAGATCCCCAGTTAAGGTGTAGTGTAAGAAATCTCCATAACAATAAGGATTATGGATCATTAGAGCACGATCCCATATCCTCGCTAGGGTCAAGCAAATCCGCCAATGTGCTCCCAGGCACAAACATGTAGAAGAGAAACACCTATGGAAATAGATTCCATTCCCTAATATACAACCTCGTGCATATCTCTATAAAGGAGGGCGAGAAGACACAAACCCCAAGAATATCTATTCCCATGCTCAAACATACCCTCAATGCAAATACCCCATCCAACATGGAACTAATGACCTCTCCTATTGGGAACAACTAGTCCCAAAATTGAACCACATAGGATAAGAGAAACAAGGACTACAGTACCAATGAACTCATACAAACCAATCTCGGACTATTACACCTCCAAATATATGACACCTAGCACATGTCACATGGCATAGGTGCCCTGTCGAACATGATATGTCATGAGATTTCCATAGATAGGAATGTGAAGAATCATCCACACATCCTCAAGAGTAATGGTCACCTCTCTTGTGGGTAAATGAAATGAGGACATCTCTGAATTCCACCACTATAAGAGCATGGTCATCATCGATGTATGAGTCTGGATGGGAGGCAAGTAACAAATATTATGCAGCCCGACCACATCTAGAAATTATCACTGTAGAACATTGAAATCGGTAATCAGATCAAACAGATCTTGAGGTCATCTCTCCCTCGGCTGTAGTGGTTTAAGGACCGCCTATAATTTTTTTAACCAACAATGTTAGGGTTTTTCTTGGAACATGTAAAATGACACAAAACAACACAAAAATGATGAAAAACAAAACTTAGGGTTTCAAAATAGGAAAAAGCAAAGAAACAAGTGAAAAATGAAGGGCTTGGGTCAAGGGTGAGGGATTCATCCAAATTCAAGAATATAAAATGCAAGGATCTAAAGCAAGGGTGGAGATCTATAGAAAATGCATGAAAAATAGACTAGAGCATTCAAAAGTGAAGATTTACATCAAAAGCATGAAATAGAGGTGAAAATCCAAGTCAAAAGAAAGGATCTAAAGCAAGGGAAAGGGTTTGTGTCAAGTGCAAGGAAAATGATGCAAATTCTCTAAAATCATGAAAACTTTTCTATTGACCTAGGAAATTATGTACAAGAAATACGAGAATGTGATAGGATGAAAGCAAGAAGTGAGAGGGTACATACCAGGCCATCAATGCTTGTGGGCCATCCAAACTCTCAAACTAGGTCTAAACGATGTGGGGCTCCCTAAATCCTCAACATTGCTCCTTGACAACTAATAGAATGGGAAATCTAGAGACAAGAATTAGTTATAAGATAAAAGCACAAACATGGAAATTAGAACCCTAATTACCTATATTAACCCTCAAAGAACCCTAATTTCACCTAGGAAACCCTAATTTTACTGAGGGAACCTTCCTATGTTCAACTTAGGACTTCTCAAGAACATTGAAACAAGCAACAAGGGACCTATAGACCTAATTTTTTCATCCTAAACACATCTGGACTGCAATAGAATAGTGTCGTGACCCTGACCTCAAAATTGAAATTTTCGGCCAACCTCTCGAGGAGGAAATACAGAGTCCTACCATCATTCCACTGAATATTAGGGCATAATTTTTTTTCAAAAACTTGATCTTAAAAGTAGAATCTTTGAAACAAAGCAACCAGTACTTTGTATTAAAGAGGGGCAAAATGTAGACATGTAAAATTGACCTAACACCTATCACACACTATAAACAACATTTTCACATCATCGACATCATTATCATAAAACATCACTGCATTTCCTATCAATTACATCTAAAACCTTAATTTCCTCTATTGATTGAATAAAATGACATTATTTAATTAATTCATTATTTCATCATTCTTGAAAAATTAAATAAATTTCATTTATTTAATAAAGTCCTAAAAACCCTATTTCTGCTATTAATTGAATAAAATGACATTATTTAATTAATTCATGTTTCTATCATTTCGACCAATTAAGTAAATTGCATTTATTTAATAAAGTCCTAATCTAGCTTTTTTTTTGTCTTGATTGATTAAATAATGCCAATTATTTGATTACACCACTAAATCACCTAAGCATTCCCCTAAGTTAATTGAATTATTAAATCATAATAAATTAATTACAACACTTTCCCTCCAAAATTTTAATAAATTAAATCAAACTATTCAAATCACTCATCAAAAATCAAATCAAACTAATGCAACTTTGTTTGCAAAAGTCAAACTTGATTTGCACATTCAACTCCAAAATGAATGAATTAATTAAATCAATTATTTAATCTTTTCCAACTACTTTCCTAATTGAGTAAATTACGATGTCCTAATTTCTCAATCTAATCTTGACTGATCAATCTATTTCTGATTGAGAAAATTACGATTCCCTGACTGATCAATCTATTCTCCAATCCCACTGATCATTCAATTTATTCCTCAATCACACAAATTATGCAATCTACTCATGTCTAAATCCTCTCAACACTTGTTGACTGTCAATCTTGATGCAACATTGTTTAATCTTGATCATCCTTTTCAAATCTCATTTTCTATATAGAAAACATCTTTCCTCACAAAAAAGGATGGAAGAGTCAACATCATTTGCACAACGAAGTATTGTCGACATTCACAACTAGCATTGTTAGAGCTTCAACATTTTTGTTATCAACCAACCAAGACATCACATCAAAGCTTCACATACAAACTACGGAGGCTTTGCAATGATAAGAGCAATCCAACATCAGGTGAACACACTCCAATACGGGATGGTAACACTTTGTTTTTTTGAATTCAATTTGGTAATCATAGGATTTCTTAATATTTGTTCAATAGGTTAATTTAATTTTGTAAGTGTAGGATTAGATCTTAGATTAGTTTTCTTTATCTTAGCTTAGATTTTTATTTCATGTACATTTATCTTACTTTGCATCTATGATTTTCCCCCTCACACAATAACAAAGGTGGCTTTTTATTTAAATAAATAAAATTAAACTCACTTATTTAAATAGCCTCCTTATATGGGGTAGAGGGTCTAGCTTGATTGGCTAAAGCATCTTGTTGTAGGCAAGAGGTTATGAGGTCTAGTCTCCCCTCCATCCCCATGGTACTAGAGGGTGTGTCGTGCTAGTGTCATTGGTCACGTGAAAATTTTTTACTAGGTGCACTGTAGTTTATAGGGGGGCTACCCAATTTGTACAATCTAAAATAAATAAATATCCTCCTAACATGAAATTAACCTCTGAATATAAAATTCAAATGAATATTCAAATTTGAATTTTTTGGATGATGTTGATTGCACTTTCACCTAGGATGCTCCTACATTAATATTTTTGGTTGGTAGATGAAGCTAACATTGAAATATATGAGGATTTTTGTAAATTGAAAAAATCAAGTGAGATCCACTCTTTTAGAAGCTCAAATGTAGGTTCATGGACTATTCATATGAGCTAGATGGTGTGATTTTTCTCTCCATGTATAATTCAAGTGTGGAATGAATGTGATTTAAAAGAGTGGGTTGATGAATGGTGCGTTATAACTTTAAGTTCCCCTGAGATGTATCAACTTTTGGAAGTACTAGAACTTGCAGAGATGGAATCATCAGTTGACTTGACCATATTTCAAATCTAATTCAACCAAATTGTACTATAGTTATATTTTATCTTATTTTGTTGTATTTTTCTATTTTTTACTAATTTTTTCTTATTAAATGCACAAATCAATGTAGGTTGCGTTTATGAAATTATTATAGATGACAATGAATAAGGAATGGATTATTATTTGTGTCAATTTGAGGAAAAAATAAATTTTCTTCCCCTATCATAGATGGAGAAGACATGGATTATTCTACTAGATCAATGAGTGTTACTAGAACATGGCTTAGAAGGCATCCAATGAAGTCTAATGTGTGACTTTTTGAGGAATTTGATATAGAAATATTCTTTATTATTCTAACCTTTTTGTGGCATCAAATTTTTAATTGATTAAATATTTAAGTAAACTATTGAATAACTTCTTGTGAAATGTTTTTGAGTCTCACCATGATACAATACTCAACTAAATAAAGATTATAATGTTAGACACACAAGAGAACTGAGCGGGGGGTGAATCAGTTCTACATAAAAAAAATTCAAACCCTCAATAACCTTCAAACCCTTATTATGCATCAACATGAATGTAAACTAATGAAACATAAACACATTCACAACCATACACAATAGAACACCAAATTTACATAGAAAACCCTAATCAGGGAAAAACCATGGTGATGATTAACTCACATAAATACATGAATAACAAAATTGATTACAAAAGGTTCACTCTTGGAAGGGCTCACTTCCCAAAAGAAAATAATGACTCGTTGCCAAGGGCACACTACCCAAAGGACTCAATGTCTGAAATAGAAAGAGAATAGAATATTGTTACAAGGAGGTTCACTACCTTAGAGCAACATGAAGATCCACCACAACTACTCTACACTATCTACAACCTCCTACTCACTGCCTCTAGCAACTTCAGGTACACTGAAGATGTAGACAACTTTTTCTCACTGCTTTTGGTAGTCATAGGTGTTCATGCTCGCACTCAGATCGCAACACTTGATCACACTTACTCCATTTCACACCACACATAATACCACACTCTTCTCCAATAATTGACCTTGTATATATATCAATTGTGACTTCAAAAAACCTTCTCCAAGTTGGCTTCAATGAAATGAATGCACCTCAAACATGCAACCACCAAATAGGTTAGCACCAAACACATCTGTAGTGGAAATAAGTAAAGTAAAACCACACCAAGGGCTAACCAAGACCCAAATCTACACCATCATGCTATAGCATGCTTCCACAAAAAACAAACCATCTCCATAATTAGTGCTAGCACACCAAGTTGGGAAAACCTACACTAACATTATCAAACAATCAATTCAATATTCACCAGGTCTAGAAACATACTACAGACCATGTAGAAAAATCACACATCCTCGAATATTCCAACATCATCAAAATATTCAGCAACACTTCCGCAACCACCTGAAATTGAGAATACTATCATCTTGTGCAACCAACCACACTACCATGGACATACAACTCACTAACCAACCTTGTGAAAAAAATGAACATAAAAAAACTCCATGAGAATGTAGATGCAAGAAATATAAGCATGTTCCCAAATCCACAAGATAAGAAACCTTAATGTGGAGCAATTCCATTTCTCCTAGATAGCCTTCTTCATAGGCAACACACTGTCAAATACATCTTCCACTACTGCAAGATCCAAAACCTAAAACTCTAGATATAACACCTTTGAACACCTTTGATCATCTCATCCAAGCCACACAAGGACATCTTCAACCATTATGAAATACAAAACATAATGTAGAACACAAATTTGTCACCTTGTACACCCTTTATTCAAATTTTCTCAAAAGCACTTGGAAACCAAGTGAACCAGTTGCACCAGCAACACCTTCTCAACACTATAACTCCTCAAAATGACCATAATAGGGGTTGACATAAATGACAACACTAATGAAAACATAGTGCAATAATCTCCAACAATCTCCTAGTTTGTCATTGATGGAAACACCAACTCTAAAAAACCATCAACAATAAAAGAAACCTTGCATCAAGTAGCACTCCTGTTTACTTGGAAATTTCTTGCATTTTATACTTCTTTCTTTCTCCCATTTTTTCTTATTTTTTTCAATATTCTTTTCTCTCCCCCTTTGGAATCAATAGAAAACAGAAACACCTACAAACTTCACTTTAGGAAACACCTGCAAACTACATTCTCTCCACTGCACTTTCTCCACTACTATTTCTCCATTGCTCTCTCCCCCTTAGGGGCACAATATATGCTCCCCATAATTGCACCAACAAAAGACACCACTACTTACACCCCATTGAGAGGTAGCCTTCACCATCCCATGACAAAGAATAAATTGTGAATTGCTCACCTAGATAGATGCATCAACTCATGCATCTAGTTGAAAGGAGGGGAAATTGCCCCTAGCTTCTACCTAAGATACTCAAATGTATCTTTTAGAATATCCTTTGTGAATTTTTTTTCTATTTGATCCTTTGTAGGCACATACTTCAACTTCACTTCATTCTTAGCAACCTTCTCTCTTAGAAAGTGATATCAAATAGAGATATGCTTTGTCCTTGAAATGCATTACCAATTTTTTTGAAATTTTGATAGCACTTGTATTATCACACAAGATAGGAATAGGTTCATCATTTGATACTCTCATATCCTTCAATTTCTACTTCATCTACAAAACCTGTGTGTAGCAAGATGTTGCTACAATATATTTTTCCTCTATAGTAGATAGTGATATTTAATATTTCTTCTTACTCAACCAAGAAACCAATCTGCTTCCAAGAAATAAAGCACCTCCACATCTACTTATTTTTTCATCTATACAACCTACCCAATCTACATTTGGATAAACAATCAAAGAGAAATCAGTATCCTAGGATACCATAGACCAAAGTAGGGACTTCCTTTCAAATATCTAAATATCCTTTTTATTGTTGTCACATGTGATTTTCTAGGATCTTAAAATATTTCCACAAGACATACTTCATGCATGATATACTTTGATTATGAGATGAATATACTTTTATCAAATTTACTGATTTGTAGCCCAAGGAAGAAATTCATCTCCCCAAAAATTGACAATTCAAACTCATTTTGCATCTCCTCTACAAACCTTTTACACATTTCCTCATTTCCTCCAAAGATTGTGTCATCAACATACACAACTACAATCAAGATTTTATCTCTCTCAATTTTGATGTAAAGATTGTTGCCTACAGTACCCTTTTTGAATCCCTACTATAATAAGTACTTATCCAATATTGTGTACCAAGCTCTAGGAGCCTATTTGAATCCATATAAAGCTTTCTTCAACCTATAAACCATATCAGAATCTTCTGATAACTGAAATCCTTTTGGTTGTTCAATGTACACCTCTTCCTCTAACTCACCATTCAAAAATGCATACTTGAAATCCTTCTAATATACCTTGAAGTATTTATGAGTTGTAAAATCCAAAAACATCCTAATGGCTTCCATTCTTGTTACTGGAGAAAAAGTATCTTCAAAATCTATTCCTTCCACTTGTGAGTAGCCCTTACACACAAGTCTAGCCTTGTTCCTAATGACTTCTCCATCATCATTCAACTTGTTCCTAAAAAACCATTTAGTTCTTATCACATTATTTCTTTTTAGTCTTGGGACTAGTTCCCATGTTTTATTTTTCTCAATCTATATTAGTTCTTCTTCTATAGCTTTGATCCAATTCTCATCCGTGCATGCTTCAGTTACTATTTTAGGTTCTACCTCAAAGAGTAAAAAAGGGTTTGCATGTTCTTATGTCATAGCAGCTCTTCTTCTTTTTAGTAATGTTGGAATTTTTTTTGTTGTTGAAGCCAACACATATTTGGTATTACATTGATGTCAACCTATAGAGATGCTTTGATTGGTTGCATTATGTTGTCATTAGTAATATCATTGATGTAAACCTATAGTGTTTTTTTATGAGAATTTTTTGGTGATGTTCAACCACTTGTGTGGTTGAGTTGCTGAGAAGGTGTTCCAAATTTTGAGTATGTGTTTATGGTGCTTGGTTTCCAGGTGCTTTTGAGAAAATTTGAATAAAATTGGAAACAGTGTGGTGAAGAGTGTTTAGTGTGACAGAGTGGTGTTTAGATTTTTGCTCCACATTTCTTCATAGATGAAGATCCTCCTATGTATTTTGGATATGTTGATCAAAGGTGTTTAGAGGCATTATATCTATAGTTTTAGGTTTTAGATCATCATGCAAAGAAATTTGTGTTCACTACTGTGTGGACTATGAAACCAATGTTGTTTGCAAGAAATAGTTATGCTCCACATTTCTCTGTAGTTTGGTTTTTGGTCTTGCAAATTTGATGGTGTACTTATATTGCTCATAGCTATATTTAGTCTAATTTTTTTATGGTTTGGTGCTCTACAAGGTTGGATTCATATGTTATAGTATGTGGAAATTCAACTAGTTCCATAGAATGAGTATTTTCTTCAAGTGTATGCTATTGTGAAGGATTTGTTGAGTTTCAGGGTGTTGATGAAATATTTTAGATTATGTTCAAGTGATGTATGTGGTTTGCAAGTCATCTTTGGATAAAATGAAATGTGTACTTAATTGTTTAACAATGTTAACATAGGTTTGACCAACCTTGGGTGTTTACACTAATTGAAGATGTGCTTCAATGTTTATGAAAGAATGGCATGGTGTGTATATGTATATTTGGGTTCAAGTTAAGGTATGTTGTGGTCCGCCTTCATTCTTCTCCACTGCAGGAATGTTTTGGTGCTGACCTAATTTGAATTTGCACATTTAAGGTGCATAGATGACCTTGTGAATTATTTTCAAGGTTAAGGATAGTATATATGAGTGATGAGTTGATGGAGGATGTGTGAGTGATGTGTGTTATGTGAAGTGTTGAGATGTGAAGTGTGAAAGTCCAAAATTCATTGTGAGCTTTAATTCCTAAGACTATTAGAAGAAGTGAGGAGAAGGTGTCTACATTCTACAGAGAGTGTGTAAATGTTCTGGTGAAGCAATGATGGATCTTTTTTGTTGCTTTAAGATGGATTTATCATTGTAACAATCTTCTTTCTTCTTCTTTCAAATCTGCCAATGATCCATTGGTAGTGAGCCCTTCTTTTCTTTTGGTAATTTAGCCCTTCAATAGGGAGCCTATTGTATTCGATGTTTTAATTACTTTATATTGTGATTTAATCCTCACTATGGTTTTTCCCTTCTTTAGTTTTCCATGTAAATATGGTGTTCTCATATGTTTGGGTGTGTTTGCATTACTTTTTCCCATGTTTACATTCTTCTAATGCATGTTAAGGCTTTATATGGTTGTTAAGGGTTTAAGGGCTAATGCACATCTGAATATTAATGAGGGTTTTGGTGTTTTAATGCACAACTTATTCATCCCCCCTCTCAATCATATTTTACATTTAGCAAGTACACCTTTGCTCTTATCTCTAATTATTTGATCTTCAAAATGATTCCTCTACACATATGTAGGAGTCTTAGGATTATTTTCCAAATCTTCTTCCATTTTCATCTCTTTCTCTTTCTCTTCTTATTTTCTTCCTCTTTGCAAGGGGGTTCATTAGATTCATATCCTTCTATCAGCACTGAGCTTTGGTGTGATTCTTCATCCATTTTGACACTTACACTTTCAACTATCTTCTTTAACCTTTTGTTGTAGCATCTATATTCCTTGCTCTTTATATAGTATCCAAGGAAGATTCCTTCATCTAATCTTACATCAAAATTTCCTATATTTTCTTCATCTCTCCTAATATAACATTTTCTTCCCAAAACTTTAAATTATTTCACAGTAGGAGGTTTTCCATACCATAGTTCATAGAGGGTCTTTGAACAGTTCACTCTTGCTTGTCCTCTATTAAGAATATACATTGCAATATGAATAGATTCTTACCAATAGACATCCAATAGATTTGCTTCCTCATCATGGTTCTTGTTGCTTCTTGAACTGTAATGTTCTTTCTTTCCACAACTCCATTCTACTAAGGAGTCCTAAGAGCTGATAAATATCTTTTTATCCCATGATCTTCACAAAATTTATTAAACCCATTGGAGGTGAACTCGCCACCTCTTCTAGACCTCAAACATTTTATTTTCAAATCCATTTCATTCTCAACCATAGACTTAAATTCTTTAAAATTATCTATAGCTTCTGATTTTTATTTGAGAAAGGTCACCCAATTCATTCTAGAGTAATCATCTATCAACAACATAAAATAAGTATCACCTTGAGAGCTTCATGTCCTAGTAGGTCCACATAGGTCTATATGCACCAACTGCAAAGGTCCTATAGTAGAATATTCCTTAGTTTTTAACCTCTCTTTATTTTATTTCCAAACTAACACTCTTTGCAAATTACATTGATAGGCTTTGTAATTCTTGGCAGATCTCTCATAGTTTGAATAGAGCTAATCTTCACTAGGCTATCAAAATTGATGTGACACATTCTTCCATACCATATCCAAATTTGATTTATTTGATACATAAAGCACTTAACACCACCACATTTGAGTTGATAGAAACTTCCTTCTATCTATGTTCTAGCTACAACAAATATTTCAGAGCTTCCTTTTCTAATTTCACAACCATCAACTTGAAACACCAAATCGTATCCTCTACTACACATTTTTCCTACACTGAGAATATTATACCAGATACCCTTGACATAAATAACATCATCTATCTTATGCTTTTCATCAGAACTAATTGAACCTTTTCCATAGATCTTAGAAGATGTATCATCACCAAAATTAACAAGACCACCATCATACTTTTCAAGATTAAAAAAATTACTCTTATCACCTATCATATGATTTGAGAATCCACTATCAATTATCCAATAGTTTCTCTCCTCTTTTGCATGAAATATAGTTAACATAGTTCCTTAAATATTGTGACCTATTTCTAAAGCAATTTTCTTCACACATATTTCAGTATTAGTAGAATTAGTTTCAACATTTAGAACCATGAACAAGCATTCATCACTTCCATCATCCAAATAGTCTGATTCCTCATCATCAGATACACCACTATATTCTTTAACATAATAACTCTTCTTGAAAGATTTACCTTTATGATCTTTGTGTTTGTCATTTGATACTTGGACATTTAGAAGCATAATGACCTATCTTTCCACAATTGAAAAATTTGAATGGTAACTTACCTCTATATTTTCCAATGCCCTTTTTCAATATCCTTACCAAATTTTCTTCCACCACATCAAGATCATCTAGATCAAATTCATCATTCTCTTTCTTGATGAATTTAAAAATATTTTCTTTCCTTGGATCATCTATGTCAAATTCTCTTAATCCAAAAGTAGTTAAAGAACCAAAATTTTTATCTCTAGTATATTGATCCAAATTCTAAGCTTCCTCAATAGCAAAAACTTTAGCACTATAATATTTAGGAAGACTTATCAATACCTTTTTCACAACTTCACTTTCCTCTAGTTTTCCACCAAGACCATTAATGTCATTGACAATTTCATCCACTCTAAGCATGTAGCTAGAAATATCTTCATCTTTTGAAATCCTTAGGGTTTCAAAGTTGGCTTTCAAATTTTTCATCTTTTCTTTCTTGACCTTATCATCCCCTTCATAAATGTTCTACAACTTTGTCTAGATCTCTTTAGTAGTTTTGAGGCTTATCACCTTCACAATTTTTGAATTAGAAATCCCACTCAAGATAGCATTCCTTTATGTTCCATTATTCTCATAATCCTTGATCTCATAATCACTTGTCAAAGGAATAGTAGGCATAGTGTATCCATTTTCAACTGAATTCCAAACACCAAACCCTAATGAGACAAGAAAGGCTTCAATCTTGGTTTTTCAGAAAGCATAGTTTAATCCATCAAACATAGGCACTTTGACACCATTCTTGTGCACCATCCAGATCTACCTCAAGCAGTTAAGATTCTTCCAGGGAACCACAACTCTAATACCAATTGTTAGACACACCAGACAACTAAGAGGGGAGGTGAATTAGTTGTACATTCAAACATTCAAACCTTCATTAACCTTCAAACCCTTATTATGCATCAACGTGAATGTAAACTAATGAAGCATAAACACCTTCACAACCTTACATGATAAAACACCATATTTGCATGGAAAACCTAATCAAGGAAAAACCACAGTGAATATTAACTCATATATATATGAATAACAACAATGATTATAAAAGTCTTACTATCAAAACGACCCAATGCCTAGAAGAAAAGAATGACTCATTTCCCATAGGACTCACTATCTGAAATAGAAAGATAATAGAAGATTGTTAAAATGAGGTTCACTACTTCAAATAAATATGAATATACACCACAAAAACTCTACACCATCGGTAACCTTTGTATGACTACCTCTAGCAACTTCAGGTACACTAAAAATGTAGACACCTTTTGTTCACTTCTTCTGGTATTCATAGGCTTTCATGCTCACACTCAGATCAAAACACTTTATCATAGTTACATCATTTCACACCACACATCATACCACACTCTTCTCCAACAATTGACCTTGTATATATATCAACCATGACCTCAAACAACCTCCTCCAATTCTACTTAACTAAAACATATGCACCTCAAACGTGTAACCACCAAATAGGTCACACCAAAACTTTCACAGTGGAAAGAAGTGAAGGTGGACCAAACCAAGGGTTAACCAAGACCCAAATACTTCCATACTTCCACAAACATCAAACTGTGTCACCAAAAAGTGTATACTTTTCTTGATTTGGGAATAATTAATGATAAATTGGACTTAATTTCGCCTTGGTCTAGTGTTGTGAGGTGTTTTACACATCCACATTAGGTCTTAGGCCCTAGCAAACTCAATAAAATACATGTCTTGTAAAGGTGTTGTAAAGTGTTGCAAATCACTTTCACACTTTTCTAGACTTTTATTAAGCATTTAAATCTAATGGTCCTTTCCCCCCATTTTTGAATTAAATATTATTTTAATTCAAATTAGCTTTTCCCTTTTCTTCTCTAATTAAATAATTATTTTAAATTATTTAATTATTCATTACCCTTTTCTTCTATAATTAAATAAATATTATTTATTTAATTATTCCCCACTTTCCCTCCAATATTAAATAATTATTTTTAATTATTTAATAATTTGTCATTTTCTCCACTTTTGAATTAAATATTATTTTAATTTTCAAAAGTTAGTTTTTCCTCTTCTTCTATAATTAAATAATTATTTCAATTATTTAATTCATTAACCTTTTCTCTCTATAATTAAATAAATGTTATATTTATTTAATTATTTATCATTTTTTTTATCTCCCCAATTAAATAATTATTTTAATTATCCCTTCCCTCTCCATTAAATAATTATTTTTAATTATTTAATTATTTGTTCTCACCTTTCTTTTGAAATAAATAAAATTAATATTTAATTTTCGTCTATATTGGCCACCTAAAAATTAAATAATTTTTATTATTTAATTTTCTCCAACAACCTCTTTTTCTGTGCCAATCTTATCTTCCACCTTAAGTCTTTATCTATATGTGTCTTTCTTCTCTCAATTAACCTCCACTCTTGATTAAGTTATTTTCTAATTTAATCTTGGCCCTTGATCATGATCCTTATTCTTAACTCTCCTCCATAAAAGGAGACCTTTCATCCATCCATTATCCAAGCAATTCATTCATCATTCATTCATATCATCAAGTCAAGCAAGCATGAATCAAGCATTCAAGATAGCATTCAAGATCAAGAATTTCCATTCATTGTTGCAGAAATTCAATATCCATTATCATGGATAGGTACTAATTCCATTATTTCATGTTCATGCTTCATCTTATTTCTTCATTTGGTTTAATTATCTAAAAGGGGTTTGACCAAGGTGAACCCCTATTCCATAACTTTCAACATTTCTCTTTCTTTCTTTATGTGTTTGCAGATTTAGGTACTTTGCAGGCTTGGAAATCATTGAAGAATAGGTTGAAAACTTGTTAAATACAACCTTTTATTTGCAAATCCAAAATATCAATGAAAAGTCACTTTCAAGTGCATAGTTCTTGTTTTGCATTTATTGTATTTATTTCATCTTTCTACATATCATAGTGTGTTTTCCAGCACTTCATAGTTCTTAGGTTTTGCATCATAATATCATTCCATTTTTAGATTATTACATTTGTACATCTTAATTAGACATAATTTCATCCCTCTTTACATTAATCTTTGAATGTATACAATATATTTTTAACCCTATTCATTCCTTTTTAGGTGAAATATCCTAGAAGGGTAAGTGTCCAATAGGGTTACCAAAATATTTGTTTACATTTTGGTGAACTTTCTTTTTAATGTATTTCCTTCGAATTTTCAAGTGCATCCTAGGTTTCATTTGCATTTTCATCGCATTAGTTATTGCATTGTTTAAATTTGCATCCTAGTGTTTTAAAACTTGCACTAGTGAAAAGATTATTTTAGCTTGCATTATTGCATATCATTTCATTGCACAATAGTGAAATTCTACATTTACATTATAGATTTTCATGACACGGTACTAAACACATTAATATTCATCAGAAAATTAAGAAAAACTCTTAAAAAATCACCTTACTAAGACTAAATTGCCACCTTGGGTGACTTAGTCCCAATGTAAATTCTACATTTTTGTTTTCTACATTCTGTAATTACTATTACATTCTATTATTTTTTCAGTTTCTGTACAGTTATTTTTTGTTATACTTGAATCATTTGCATTAGTATTCTTTCTTTTAATGGCAATCATGGATAGCATTAGATTTTTACAATGTTCATTTTCAGCATTAGCTCCTAGTCCTTTTAGATTAGATTACATTCAAGAGTCATTAGAAAATGAAAACAAAAAACAAAAAACATCAAATGACCCAATTCAAAAGATGATTCAATTTAGGAAAACCATAACATCCAATCCCTTTAGTAGTGATTACTTGGACATGTTAGATGAATCCCTTAAAGACTTCATCTCTCCTAGATCATCCACTAAAGGTTTGACACAAGAGGATAAAAGAATAGATACTCATGATAATCATACTTGTTCTTCTCCCGATATCTCTCCCATTGATGATGAAGATATCTTGGTGAGAGAAGATAAAATCATTGAATATCATGAAAGTATTGCTTTTCTTCCTCCTCATCCCCCTTGGAAAGACAAAACCGAGATCATGGCCATTACTCCTAACACCTCCCCTACTTGTGAAAATTCTTTAGTGAATAAGGATAAAATCGTGCATGATCATGAAAAACACATTTGTGTGAAGGATATGATTGAGAGATATGAACATCCTACCTCACCTACTTAAGAAGACATTATAGGACATGAAGATGTAAGTGTAGATAATCATGAAAATAAAACCTTTTCTTCTCCTAATATCTTCTCTAGACATGATGAAGATAGTTTGGTGTTAGAATACATCCTCATTGAGACTCATGAGAATATTATTCCTCCCTTTCTTGATGCCCCTCCCATTTTGGAAGACCTTTTTGAACAAAAATTTCCAATCATTGGTAACCATCCAACTCCTAGTTATCCTTCTCTTGAGGTCTCTCCTATGAGCACTGAAGCTACTTTATAAAATCCAACCATGAAATGTGATGAATTTATTGTTTTCCACTTTCCTACAAGTTCTCCTTCCAATATCTTTCCTAGTTATGAGAGTTTATTAGTGCAAGAGCATAAAAATGTTGACACACTCCATAATTCCACACCTTCTAATATCTCTTCTATTTCTGGGAATGAAGTGATAGAAGAATTTGAAAGGATAGACAATCATGATAATCATAGTTCCTCTTCTCCCAATATCTCTCCTACATGTGATGAAGGTATTTTGGAGCTAGAAGATACACCCATTGAGAATCATGGCAATTTTGAAAGCTCCTCTTCTATAACTTATCCTACTTTGGTAGATATTATGGCACAAGAGAATGAGATCATAAACACATCTCTTAACATCACTCTACCCAGTCTACATTCATCATCTCACTCCTCCCCTATTTGTGATAAAAAAATTATGAGAAATCATGACAATCACATTATTTGTGAGGAGGATATGTTGGCATTACATAATCAAACCTTTAAGGCCTATTTTTCTTCTCCTATTTTGGAAGACAATATTGGAAAAAGGGATGTAATCACAGATAATCATGATAATCATAATTGTTCTTCTCCTAATATCTCTCCTACTTGTGAAGAATATATATTGGGATTAGATGAACTATTCATTGAAAATCATGAGAATCTTCTTTCTCCCTTTCCTAATGTTTCCCCCATCCAAGAATACACAATTGAGAAAAAGTATCCAATCATTGAACAACACGAATGTGATGCTTTTTCTTCTCTTGATACCCCTTCTCCTTGTGTTGAAGTTACTCTACAAAACCCATTAATGGAATGTGATCAACATCTTGATTGCTTATCTCCTACAAAATCTCCTAATAGGGAAGGTATCATGGTACACACAAACATCAACCCTATCAAGTGCAAACCAAAAGTCAATCTCACTTTGAGCCATCCTGAACTGCTTGATATGGATCAAGCCTTGATGCCAATCTTAGGAGTTCATGATAAGTCACCCTCTACTCCTCCAAACAATAAGGTTGCATGTGCTATCATCAGTACCAAGAAAAACAATATAGAAAGACAAAAGAAAATTGAAGAAACCACTAGGTTATTGGAAGAGGCTTCACAAAAATTTGAGTTCATACCTCTATCCATAGGAGAATACAAGATCATAACAAAAGAATGTAAAACGAGAAACTAGAAACTAGTAACGACAATACAAAATTCAGAAGAATCCACTTCAACCAACTTAAAACAAAACACAACAAAATTTGAGGAAATTAAACAACCACCAAATCCAACAATAGAAACAAAACATGGGAAAGAATGTGATGCTATAGAACAATGTATCCATGCCCCTATAAAACCTAAAACACAAGAGAAAAATCATGATTGTCCTTTCATAGAAATCAAACCATCAAACAAACCTTCATCCAATTTCAACACTATCACAAACAATTATTCCACAAAAACTCTAACCTTGGTACATCTAAAACTGATAGATATCTCATTAAATATGTATCAAGTAGAAACTTTGTTTACTTATCAACATAAATAACATTAGTTGTTTCTCCTTACATATTTGCATCTTTTACATTCCTAAAGGAGCAACATACTATCACTCCCTCACCACAGCACTAAGTGGGGGAAAAAAAGTTACCTTATCCTCTCGTCATTTTTTTGTCTTTTCTTTGACGCTCAAATTTCATGAACTTAAGAGAAAGCTTGAGTTGTGGATTGGCATGTCTTAAGATTGACTCGCATGTGACATATTACCTTTTTCATGACATAGCTTATAAACATATGACTTGGCATAAGGCTTTCTTAAATAAGCTCTCATACCCTTTCTACTTTAAATCAATTGCTCATAGTAATGGTGTTAGAAACCACTTTAAAGTGGGGGCATACATAGAAAACATATTTTGCAAATTTCATGGCGTGATTTACTTTTTCTTGTGATGTGTCCTCTCCTTGGTGGTGTCATTGGGTTTGATTCCTTCCAAGAGTGTATGATCAACTAAAGGTATGATGCAATGAGGCATCCCATGGATAATGATCTGACACCCTAACTTTTCCTCTCTTGGAGACATTAGGCACAATGCTCCCTAAGAAGAAGACCTTACTTGAACAAAGAAAAAACCATTTTAAACAAAAAATTTACATTACATTCAAAAACATTTACAAAAAAAGAATTTTCATTGTGGTGCCTTATCAAAGTTATCAGGAGGATAACTTTGGTATGGTTCGTATAATGGGAAGCTAACACACTAGCATGAATTTCTCATTATACGGTGGGAAGCTGACATACTGGCATGAATTTCTCACTAAACCACCTGTTTGGGACAACTCACCCTGCGGATGACCTAATTTTTTGTGGCCCTAGAGTGAATGCATCTTTGATCCACCTCATTTTCTTTCCTTTTAGTTCTTTCCATTTCATGATTGAATATCTTGTTTTGTTGCATATCATTCACCTTGTGCACGTCATTTTGTGCTTATGTTTGTTTGACTTAGGATCTTGGATCTTGGGGGCTTGATCAATGCCCTGATCTTTTTCATTCTTTGACATCCACATTGGTATGAGTGGACCCCTCTTGAATGTATATTTTAGTATGAGTTTGAAGCAAGTTCATCCTCTCACTAAAGTCGGGGCTTAATGTGTCACCAAAAAGTGTATGCTTTGCTTGATTTGGGAATAATTAATGATAAATTGGACTTAATTTTGCCTTGGTCTAGTGTTGTGAGGTGTTTTACACATCCACATTAGGTCTTAGGCCCTAGAAAAATGAATAAAATACATATCTTGTAAAGGTTTTGTAAAGTGTTGCAAATCACTTTCACACTTTTCTAGAATTTTATTAAGCATTTAAATCTAATGGTCCTTCCCCCCCCATTTTTGAATTAAATATTATTTTAATTCAAAAGTTAGCTTTTCCCTCTTCTTCTATAATTAAATAAATATTATTTATTTAATTATTCCCCACTTTCCCTCCAATATTAAATAATTATTTTAATTATTTAATATTTTGTCCTTTTTCCCACTTTTGAATTAAATATTATTTTAATTCAAAAGTTAGTTTTTTCCCTCTTCTTCTATAATTAAATAAATATTTTTTATTTAATTATTTACCTTTTTTCTATAATTAAATAAATGTTATATTTATTTAATTATTTAATCTATAAATTTTAATTATTTAATTACTTGTTCCCACCTTTCTTTTGAAATAAATAAAATTAATACTTTATTTTCTTCTATATTGGCCACCTAAATTAAATGATTTTTATTATTTAATTTTCTCCAACAACCTATTTTTTTGTGCTAATCTTATCTTCCACCTTAAGTCTTTATACATCTGTGCGTTTCTTCTCTCAATTAACCTCCACCCTTGATTAAGTTATTTTCTAATTTCATCTTGTTCCTTGATCATGATCCTTATTCTTAACTCTCCTCTATAAAAGGAGACCTTTCATCCATCCATTATCCAATAAATTCATTCATCATTCATTCATATCATCAAGTCAAGCAAGAATCGAGCATTCAAGTTTAATTCTAAAGCATTCAAGAGCAGGATTTCTCATCCATTGTTGTAGCAATTCAAGATCCATCATCATGGAAAGGTACTAATTCCATTATTTCATGTTCATGCTTCATCTTATTTCTTCATTTGGTTTAATTACCTAAAAGGGGTTTGACCAAGGCAAACCCCTATTCCATAACATTCAACATTTCTCTTTCTTTCTTTGTGTGTTTGCAGATTTAGGTACTTTGAAGACTTGGAAATCATTGAAGAATAGGTTGAAAATTTTTTAAAGACAACCTCTTATTTGCAAATCCAAAATATCAACGAAAAAGTCACTTTCAGGTGCATAGTTCCTACTTTGCATTTATTGTATTTATTTTATCTTTCTACATATCATATTGTTTTTTCCAGCCCTTCATAATTCTTTGGTTTTGCATCATAATATCATTCCATTTTTAGATTATTGCACTTGTACATATTAATTAGACATAATTTCATCCATCTTTACATTAATATTTGAGTTTTTACATAGATTTTTAACCCTATTCCTTCCCTTTAAGGTGAAATATCCTAGAAGGGTAAGTGTCCAATAGGGTTACCAAAATGTTTGTTTACACAAACCATCACTATAATAAGCACTAGCATGCTAGGTTGGCCAATCCTACACTACCAATATCAATAGAATATTTAGAAACACTACCATAACCAACTAAAACTAAGAATATTATCATGTTGTGCAACCATCCACACTATGATAAACATACAACTCACTAACCAAATTTGTGGAACAACTAAACACCAAACACTCTAGGGGAAGGTAGATTCAATCAATATAAGAATTTTCCCAAATTCACAAGACAATAAGCCTCAATGGGGAGAAATGTAGAGCAATTCCATTTCTCCTAGACAACCTTCTTCATAGGCAACACACTGTCAAACAAATCTTCCACTACCACATGATCCAAAACCTAAAATTTTGGATATAACACCTCTGATCATCTCATCCAAGCCACACAAGCACACCTTTAACCATGAAGAAATTTGGAGTGCAATGCAGAACACAACTCTATCACCTTATACACTCTCTATTTAAATTTTCTCAAAAGCACTTGGAAACCAAGTGAACCAGTTACATTAGCAACTCCTGCTCAATACCACAACTCCTCAACATGACCACACTATGGGTTGACATGAATGACAATACTAATGACAACATAGTGCAACAATCTCCAACATAGAATATATTTACATATTGAATTGGTTGGATGAATCTCAAGCTGTACATAGTTTGTAATTATGATTTTTAATTTTTAATTTATTTAATTATGTTATTGACTTCTTAAAATATAGGTTAGTAGTTCCAAATAAGCTTCTATCTTCTCATCATTGCTTTTAGGGTCTTGTTTTGACTATTTCAAATTCATATTCTTTTGATTGCAAGTGAAATGAGGGTAATCAAGGTAAGATGATGTTGATCTAGCCATGGGTATTCTTGAATATCTTAAAAAAATTATACCTATACCTTGTTGTACCTACAAAATCATAACTAGAAATGGTGAAATTGATTGTAAATGTAAAAAATGTATTTTCAAGTTTATTTGTATATATATACAACTATAATTCTTTGTAAGGGTTGGGAAAAATTATTGGAAACAATTGGAAATACTTTTTAAATTATACTTGAGGCAATAAAAAATATTTTATAAATGATTTTAGTTGACATGGTTGACAAAATGAGAATATTCCAATTTTTTCTTACAAAAGTGTTTCTATATAACCACTAAGTTCTTTAAAATATGCTAAGATGTTTATTTTTCAATTCATATAATATAAACACAATGAACAAGAGCTAATTTTAATATAAAATACAACTAAAAATTCCTATATGATTCCATTTGTTCTACGCCTTTAATCTTACATTTCATATATAAGAATGCTCATATTTTTGGATATTATAGTGGAAATTAGGATGATGATTTATTTCTAAAGAGTTGTAATATCAAGGTTAGGAACTATTTTAAATCACACACCCTTCATACTCTCTATCTAGGTGTTTCCCACGTATCTTTCCTATGAGACCCTTTGAGAGTTAGTAATGGCCTTATCTAAAATATTTTTTCCACCCTAGACAAGGACCCATATCCTATAGACATCATATAATGAGGTGATCCACTCTCTTGAGGCTTCTTGAAACTAGACATTTTTCCATTCTATATTCTAATAGGTAAGAATATCATACAACACCCTAATTGAAGGATGGATCAATAAGACTCGTGTTACTCTATCTATTTCCACCTACAAGAGCATGCCAATAATTATATTTGAGAAGTCTCTAATGATTTCTCCACAATAATGTGAAAGTAAAATAAAGAAACAAAAATAAGGAATGAACATAGGGATAATTTTTTCTTACCAAACATAAAAATAATATGGAAGGATGTATTTTTAATAAGGAAGAGAAATACAAAAAATAAAAGGGTATGTGGAAAGGAATACTATAGAAAACATATTCAATAAGATGAAAAATGAAGGAACACACATTTGGGAAGAAAGAAGCCATGAAGTAGCTAAGGATAAATTTTGAAAATTTCAAGTACGAAACTAATTCTCTAAGCTTAGAATATCTCTAGTGGATCTAATAGCTCCAAGATCCAAATAAGAAGAGATGCAAGATTAATAGCTTGCAAGGAAGGAAAAATGTGGATAATGAACAAGGAGAAAGAAGGTATATTTATAGGTTTTTAAGAATTTTATGGGAAAATAAAATAAAAAACATAATAGGAGTAATTAATCTAGTCATGCATAAAAATATAGTAAACTTTGACCTAAAAAAATAAGGGAGTAATATATTATAATTTATGACCTTGAATTCACCACTTTTTATGGAAAAAGGATAAGCAAGGTCTTAGAAATATGGAGAAATATTACATGTCAAAAGGATCCTCAAAACATGAGAAATAAGTGAAATAGAGGAAAATGAAGGTTATAATACATAAGAGAAAACATAAAAAATTAAATGTTAGGTGGTTGGGATATCAATCACATGGGGGAGGTTAAACATAAGTCTTACTTACAAACATTTGAAAAAGGGACACACAAACACATGAATATACACAAGCTAAAACATAATAAGATAGGTGTGAACAAGGGATAAAATAAAGGTGTATATGATCAAAAAATGTACTGAAGAAAAACTGAAATAAGGTTCAAAATACACACAGGTGGGAACACTTTAAATAAGTTCAAAACATATCAACTATGCTTTGGTTTATAACTCTATTTTCTTTATAATATCATATTTCTTTAATTTAGATAATCTATAAGATCATACCCTAGTTCACTTTGGGAGGTAGGTTAGGATTCCAATATTTCTTATCATGAATAGCATAATAATATTATGCTTCTCCATCATTTTCATTTTTCATCCTTGTTACCCTTAACTCTACTCTTTTTTAATTTTAGCCTAAAAAGGTAATAAATTGCCTCTCTCGCTTGCTCTAAGAGAGGACATAAAATAAAATAATCAATAAAAACTAAGAATATCACAAATATAGGCTATACAGACCTTCTAATATAATATGAAAAAATAAATATTCTAGTTGAAAAATAATTCCTATTTGATCTCTTTTAAGTGAACTTCAAAATAATTTAGTGTTTACCATAAGCAATTGTATCCCATCTTGAATATGTTGTTGTAGATCAATTTATCCATCAAAATTTTATTTTTAGTCCTCTATTAGTCATGATTTATTCATTTTCATTCTTGATTCTTACATCTTAGATATAGAACAATCAAAATAGATCATGTAGTTGGCTAAAAGTCATGAAAAATATCACGTGCTTGATCTTCACTTAGCTACAAGACCTTATTTCTACTATTCTTTTGTAATGGCATGAATTTTCATGCCTTGCAAATTCCCCATTATCATACCCTTCACCTTACAAAACATAATTTTGATGATGCGATCTCAACATCTGCCACCTTTCCCTATCCACGCAGTAGTTCTTTTTTGTGTCATTGGGGAAATTTTATCAATGATGCATGCACACTACATAGACGTCCATATGCCACACTATCATCCTGATAGGATTCCTGCCTCTGGAATCTAAAAAGGCATTACATTTATCCATTGGGTACAAATTGTAATGCTTCCTACCCCCTTGACCAACATAAAACAACTCTTTTTCCTCCTCCTTTCCATTCAAATCGTCTAATTCTCCATTCCACTCAACTTCTTCACCATTCTTACACACTTGAATGAATTATTGATGCTTTATTAATCAACTCTCATACTTTCAAGCTTCACTATCACCTCCATTGTACTACAAGCTATTGCTTTTTTGGCTCCTCCACTCTATTCGTTTTGATAGTTTTATTGTTGGAGAACTTGCAAGCTCGTTCCTTCCTCTACTTGCCTTGAGAGCACATAGTTGTGAAGGTGATATCCTCCATTCTCACTTTCTTTTGCATCATTATGTTACATAGTAGCATATTATTGTTTGTTTTATTTCTTAGCATCTCTATTTTCATACACTTTCTTTATCATTTTCTACATCATTTCTATCTAGTTGTATGTGGAGGTGGAAACACCAAAGCAAGGGACTGACTGAGGAAGTCCTTTAAAAATAGCCCCAACATTTTCCTTGGTCTTATTTGTGTAGGTGATTTTCGGTTGGATTTTCTCGAAGAATCACGTTGCAAGGAGTTTGGTATCATCTTCTCACTTCCTTTTTCAATTTGGGCATAGTTAGTTAAAGTATTCTTCTTGTTTTACTTTTTCCGCATTCTATCATAGCCTAAAATATCTACTAGTTAGACTATTAGTTGTATTTTCTACATTTTAATCTATCTCAGAAGTCTTATTTTCATATGGACTCCAACACCCCATTGAGATGCCAACATTTCATGTTGGAGTTTGTGTCTTGAGCTATCATCCTCAAATAGTGAGTTGTCGAAGTAGAAGGTTAGACTCTAGAAATCAACTCGTTTTACTCCCTGAAACATTTTGGTTAGTAGAAGGATAGTACCTATCAGATTGATCTTCCTTTTTTACCTTAGCATCTAAACCTTTCTAAATCACTTATCAAAACTTGAGGTAGAATAGGGAATCCTATTGCTTTAGACCCTCCTATGACCTAGGTTCTTGGAGTAGCTAGCCCCCTCCCCTATATTTTGGTGAACCTGGCATGAAATATTTTGATTTTGTTTCTTTGTGTTGAAGAAACCTTCTCTCATATTCTAGGTGTGTTGTAGGGAAAATAGCCTTGCAACCCAACTTATGACCCTTAGTGACATAGCTAAAAGGATCCCTATGTAATGGGAAGTGAAATTTAGATAATTCATCATCTGATTCCTAAGCCTTTGGGGTATCCTGAAGAAGTCCTCTTGAAGTACATAAGCATGGCCTCTTTTATGAATCTCCCTAATCCTTCTGCTAAACTTGCAAATGGATCACCTAAAATAATTTTCACATTGTAGGACCTGCATATGAATAAAGAGCCTTCTCCTCTTTATATTCTTGCTCGCATCAACAGGAACATCATCACTAGTTGTCTGGTTGATCCCACGTGTCATGTGAATGTCATAACAAAGGAGACTCTACTAAGAAATTTCTTACATAACAATGGGTATGATAAATCAAAGACCACAATACATACACACCACAAACTCTCAATCCCTCCACCTGGTTCCATCACTCTTTGATTTTTGGTAGGACCTAAGAGAATAATTTTTTTTTTTTTTATGACATCCTAGAGTTGGACTTGTTTAGGATGAAACTAGGTATTCCTTGGTTGATTTCCATGAATGTGGTCACTTAGATAATTCATGTGTTTAATTTTTTCTCATGACGGATTTGTGCACATTATGTATGACACTAGATACATAAACCTCTGGTGTCATGTGGGGGCTACTCATTAGATCACTTTTGGCCCACCCCAATCAATCTGCTTCCTCCAAGGATGGACTTGTATCACACCTATGTCAAGTATAAGAATTGGAGCATAGCATCAAAGGTGACCTACCCTATCTCTCCTTACGTCGTTTCAGTCAAAGTTTCCATGATCATGTAGCAACAAGGTGCCTCCTCCTCTCAAAAAAAGGGGAAGGGGAAGTTTGCTCATGCCTAGGAGCCTTCCTCTTCTTCTGTTGTTTCATCTACTTCTACTTCTCACCCTACTATGGCACCTTCAACCTTTGCTCCCATGCCTCTCATGGGGAGTCTAATGGTGCCTGCTTGATGAAAGTCCAAGCATCAAGTATTTGACCTTCTTGTCTTTCCTACAGTGTTGAGGCTCATTGTCTATGGTAAAGGGAAGGGTCCTCATGGAGTTTTCCATGCATCTCAACCGTTGTGGCCTCCTACCACACATACCCTCAAGTGGTGAATGGGAAGAGGCCCACTATTGAGGCCCTTTTGTTTGCTTCTCCACCTGCCATCATTTCCACTCATGTGCTTCATACTCCTGCTCTCATCCAAGAGGTTGTCCTTCCACCAAAAATGATTGTGGAGGGCATGCCTATGGTAGAATATGAGCCTCTTGTTCCTTCTCAAGAAGTGAGTTCTAGTTCTTGAAGCTAACAAAATTGGCTTACGCGTGAGCATAATCATTGGAGTAAGGCTCTAACTTCCTTGTAGAAGGCATAAGGAAGGTAGCAACTCCTATTTTGACATCTCCTGTTGTGCCTCCCTCTTCTATTCCTTTCACTTCAGTTCTTGTTGCCTGAATTTTTCTTTTGGATCCCCCTACAAATGTTGATGAACCTCACCTCAAAAGGGTGCAAGTTTTCATCTCTCCCTTAGTGTATCCTCCTCTTTTTATGTCCCTTCAAACATCACTCTATTTCCCCAGCCTATGGACATGTCGAACACCATGATGGTTTTTTTTGTGGCTCTATCTTCTTTCTCCTCACTTTTCACTTCTTTTGTATAGCTTTTTCATCCTTCACTGAAGCATAAGTTGGAGGATGACCTCGCTTCCAATGGAGGTTGGAAGAAGGGGTCACCTTCTTTGGGAGAGGGTTCTTCTTTGGATTTTGTTTTCCTTGTGATAGAGGAAACCTTGACATGTCCTAAACTTTTCATCATCTCTTTTGATGAGATTTATGGTGGATCTTGAGTGCCTCCTTCATCTCCCACTTATTTAACACATGACACTCCTATTAAGTGCATATTTAACTCAGTAGATGATGTTTCAACTCTATCAATGATCTTTGCAAGATTGATGACTTTTACCTCACAAGAGTTGAGTGAATGATACCTTGAGGGGAATTCTTCCTTAGCTCTTGTCATAGGAGAGTTAAAGGGTGGTCCTCTTTCTATCATACCCTTACAATCTCATTCACCCTCCCCATATAATGATCTATATTGGAAGAACGATCACCTTCTAGTTGATGAGGACTAGGAGAGTTCCTCTTCTTTATCTATAGATTATATTTGTGTGTGTGTTGTGTTTCCCTCATTCTTTTTTTATGTGTTCCTAAAGGACCCTTGTCACCCTTGTAGGTCTTTGGATATAGAAGTGAAATTGTTTCGTAAACTTCCTCTATATGTTTCATAATTCTTCTATATGTTGTAACTTGATTTTTTTGACAATTGGGGACAATGTAAAGTTTTGGAGGAATTTAGGCCTCCCTTCCATGTTGACCCAATTTTTTATTTTTATTTTATCTTCATGTTCTCTTCTTCATGTTTTGATATATTTTTGGATTGATGACAATTCATATGTATATTATGTTATATCTATATATATATATCTATGAACAGTTTTGATGTTGAATTATCAGATCCCCCTGTCTCTTGATTTCTTCATCTTTGCTTTTTTTATTTTTTTATCTTTCTATATTCTTTGCTTGCTTATTGATGTTGTGGGGCTTATTTTTTATCCCTCACATGCACAACAACATTTCATGTACATCTCATCATGTATCATGGGCCACAACATCTCTACATCTCCTCTCTCTCCTTAGGATGGTATGTGATCCTTTTGTTCGAATGCACCATCCTAATGGGGGATCCTACTTTAATTTTCAATAACATGTATTTGGTGGCCAACGAATCCCTTACTAAAAATTCTACACTTTTCAAAAATCACATCCTTCGATAAGGATCCACTTAGCGAGAATTTATTTCAAGAATGAATTCATAGAAAAAAAAATTAAAAATCTTGCCTTCGAGAAGGTCATTCTATTTCTGGATCCCTTGACAAAAGAGATCTTTCAAAATGATTCATTGATGATAGGATCATTTGCAAAAGTGTCATCAATTTTCAAATAGAGTGTCCCTTTTAGTGGGCCCCTTGTAATCTTGAAGGGTTCCCCGAGGGCCCCTTTGAAAACTCTTCCTTCAATTGTTTATTTTGAAATATAATTATCTGTCTGCATGACTTTTTCTTGCCTAACATATTTTTTCTACAAATTATCATGTTGCTTTGTAGGACTGTGCACCTATGAAGCTACTTTTACAATCAAGCTTGGAGGACCGAGCACCTATAAGGACCAATCAGACTCTATAGTTTCTTTCATTTCTGGACCCCTAAGACTAAGCACCTATGGAAAATTCTTTGCAGGACCAAGCACCTATAAATCTCTTCCTTTCTGCAAGACTGAGCGCCTATAAAATTTGTGTTCACCTTCCATGGGAATGAGTTCCCATGGAGCTAGTTCTATGGGACCAAGCACCTATAGAGCCATCTTCTCTCTCCTACACATTCGAGCATGTCAGATTGTGGTTTGTTCCCTCAATGATTCAAGTATATTCTTTTCAACTTTTTCTCTACTTTACCTCGCATTCACTAATGTGTATGCTCACTAAAGTGGGGTAAAATGAAATTCCATCAATTTGCACCCCTTGAAAATTCCCCATTTTCATACCCCTCACCTTAGAAAACATAATTTTGATGATGCAATCCTGACATTTTCCACCTTTCCATGTCCACCCAGTATCATGTTTTCATGTCAATGGAGGAATTTTGTCAAGGATGAGCATACATCACATGGACATCTGCATGTCACGCTATCATATTAACAAGATTATTTCCTTTGGAATCTATAGAGGTGTTACATTTCTCCATTGGATGTGAAGCATAACACTTCCTTCCCCCTTGACTGATGCAAAATGGCTCTTTTTCCTCCTTTCCATTCAAATTGTCTAATTCTCCATTTCGCTCAACTTCACCATTCTTACACAATTGACTAAATTCTTGATGGTTTCTTGATCAACTCTCACACTTTCAAGCTTCAACATCACCTCTATTGTAGCTGCAAGCTGCTAGTTTTTTGGCTTCTCCACTCCATTCGTTGTGACAACATTGTCATTGGAGAACTTTCAAGCTCACTCCTTCCTCTACTAGCAATGATAGCACATAGTTGTGAAGGTGATATCCTCCATTTTCACTTTCTTTTGCATCATTTTTGTTACATAGTAGCATATTTTTGTTTTTTTATTTCTTGGCATCTCTATTTCCATACACTTTCTTTATCATTTTCTACATTGGTGCTATCTTGTTGTTTGTGGAGGTGGAAACACCAAAGTGGGGGACTAGCTGAGGAAATCCTTTTAAAACCAACCCCAACATTTTCCTTGGTCTTGTGTGTGTAGGTTCCTTTTGGTTGGAGTTTATCAAAGAATCACATTCCAAGGAGTTAAATATCATCTTCTCACTTCCTTTTTCAATTCAAGCATAGCTAGTTAAAGTATTATTCTTGTTGAACTTTATTTTTGTACTTTTTCTACATTCTATCATAGCCTAAAATATCTACTGGTTAGACTATTAGTTATATTTTTTGTGTTTTAATCTATCTCAAAGGTATTATTTCTGTATGGACACTAGCACCCCACTGAGATGCCAATGCGCCACACTGGAGTCTATTTCCTACACTACTATCCTTGATAGTGAGTTGTTTGAGCAGCAAGTTGGAATCTATAAATCAACTCATTTGACTCCACGAAACAATCGACTTGGTAGAAGGATAGTAGCAATCAGATTTCTCTTCCTTTTTCAACTTAGCATCTTAACTTTTCTGAATCACTTAGCAAAGCTTGAGGTAGATCAGGACAACATATTGCTTAGGAACCTCCCATGACTTGGGGTCTCACAGCAGTCGGTCCCCCTATATAGCTTTAACAATTTTTGAACATGCTAAAACTTAAATAAAATAATAATAATAATTGTGTGAGTGAAATATGAGAATTAGAATAATCAATTCAAGCCACACAATCGATCCAATATGTTATATTAAGGAAATAAAATTTAATAAAATAATTGATAAAGTGATTCCTCAAATTTGTTCAATCGTCCTTTATTCTTAAGGATCATGTATTAGTGCTCTCAGATTTTAGGTATGCACTAGACTACTGGGATGACAACCTAAGAAACGAGAAGCCATTGAACTAAAATGCAAGAAACTATGTCTGCATCTACATGATTAATAAATTTGATGGATGATATGCTAAATGATGTGTTCAATGATAGGATACTATATACAGAATGATGCTAAATGATGTAATGATAAAATGCTAAGCTAATGGATATGCTATGAAAATTTTGTAATGATAATGCAACAAATTAAGTTCCTAGAAATGAAATTTCCATTATAACACTACTTGAAATCAAATTCTAAATTCTAAGCTAAAATACCAATGCTAAGCTCACTAATGCAGAAAGTATTTTTGCAGAGTAAATTTATGCTATGCTCTCTATATGAAAAGTTGTAAATGAGCATCTATTTATAGATTTCACCAAGGCATCAAGTGATGTGGCGGCAATGGATGATCAAGATTTGGTCTAGAGAGATCAATTGTGAGAAGCGAAGAGGTTGGAGAGAATCAAGGAAGTTGTCCCCTTTAATAGAATAAACTTGCCAAGTGTAGATGGAAATAAATGGAAAGGAGAAGCCATGTGTCTCTGAGGTTGTTAAAATTATTGAGGATAAACTCCCATTTAGAAATTAGAAAAAATTAATTTCATGTGACACATGGTGAGATGGAAGATGAGGTGGAAGGAAGTTAGAAAATATGTAGAAATGTGACTAAATTCCAATTTTAAAATTCAAATTTAGTTGGAGGGAATTAATCAAATAAAACAAATTTGTTAAATGTTTTTATTTAATTAAATCATGAAGAAAGTGGTTTATATAAGAAGAATTAAGAAATATGAACTATATAAATAAATTTTACAATTTATTTATAAGTAGAGGAAATAAAGGTTTTATTAATTAAATAACTAGTATTTAATTAATCTTCTCTAGACCAATTTTAGATGTATACATTTTTCCCCTCTTTGAAGTGATGTGTTTACACATTGCTTCAAAGAAAAAAAATTCAATGCTGATAAAATTTTGATAATGCCCCAAATAATGATTTTCAGGAGATAATGGATATATGCCCCCTCGGGAGATAAATCGGGGAATTTTTATGTTTTAAAGATTTTTGAAATTTTGTATGACTTCGATGATTTATGATGATAGTTTTTTTATTTGATGATGTTCCAATGATTTATCTCCTGAAATTGAAGAAATTAGCTACCATTAGATTAATTGATCCCTGAAAAATTAAAATATCCCATCATAAATCCCACTTTAATTACCCCTTTTAATAGGCCAAAAAGTGAAAAAGACATTCATTTGTGCACTTTATGATTTTGAAATTTTGGAGTGAGAGCAACTTGAGCAATTTAGCCAAAGATGGTGATCCCTTATGAGACTCGTCAATTTGAGCGTGTGTGGCAACATAACCAACTAGTGGCATACGAACCTCTAGTACAAATTTCCAAAACCCTCTTTGTGAATTTTGTATTGGTTTTCCCACATTTTTAATTTTGAAATTTGATGTTCTACGCAGTTTAGCTCATAGGCCTTCTGTATTAGCACATAGGTTAGATATTTTAGTGCATTGAAGTAGGGCTTTAGTGCATTCACTTAGGTTTTTAGTGCATTTCATGCCTGATGTAGCGCATTGACGGTCTGTTACAGCACATCAACGTTTTAGTGCATAGAAATGAAGTTTTAGCACATCAGGGTATTTAGATAGCGCATCAAATGAAACGATGCATAGGACCAAATTTTTAGTGCACCTGCTAGAAGAAATAGCACATACAATCCTATAGTGTATTGAAGTGGTTTTGTGGCACATTGGAGACATTCTCTAGTGCATTAATTAAAATGGCGGATTGAAAGACTATTATGGCACATTAACATAATTTAGTGGCACATGTGTCTTTTTAGCACAATGAAGCACTATAGTAGCACATCTAGGATAGAATTGAAGATTTTTTGTTTTTCTCCTTGATTTGAATGATGTTTAATCATGTCAGCCAATGATGTGTTGTTGATAGAGTAGATGATTTATTGATCTCATGATAGGTGAGATGCAATAATGATGATTTTTTTTCCTCATGATAGGTGAGGATCAAAAGTAGATGTTCGCGAGATTTGATCAAAATCTCACTTGAGCTAATAGGATAATTGATTACTTGATGTTGATTATTCTGTTGATTTGATTGATTGATTGATCAATTGATATGCTAATTGCAATATATTATAATGATAGGAGAGTGATTTAGGTAACCTTCAATCTCAAGAACACTTCCCATGGACTTGGGAATTGATTCCATGTCTGTCACAGGTAGATAGAGATATTGTTGAGATATGTGGATTATCTTCATTGATTGACATACCCCAGATTAGGATTAATCGGGGATTGCTGACTGCACTAGCATAGAGGTGGCATAGTGACCACAACACCTTTCATCTAGCCACTGGAGAGATGACTATGATGCCAGAGGATGTCTATAGGATCCTACAGATTCCCATGATGGGTGAGATTGTTGTATATGATCAAGCCAAGTAGGGTGGTACACATGCTTTACGTTGGATTTTCCATGATGATCATATCAGTGGATATGAGATGCCTTAGTAGGAGATGTTTGAGAGTTATTCTACTTGCAGGTTTTTTTGGTGGCTTCCTATGTCTCGACAAGAGGTTCAAGGGATTGTCTTTCAGTTGGAGTTGGACACTAGAGCAGATGATTTTGTATGGGACTCAATATGCCTGGGGTTCATGCATGCTTGCACAATTGTATCATGATTTACATTAGGTAGTATATCTTAGAGGCACCAGTCTATCTGTAGGGGTGATATTATTATAGACATGGGCCTTGGAGCATATAGTAGTGACACGCCCAGTGACAAACAAGTATTCGCTAATTGGGAGACCTTATGTCTATGGTTATACCAACCCAATTCTCCAACATAATCTGGGTAAACTAGAGTATTGGAGACACATACTGCATGACCTATATTTTGTGACATGGCGCCCTATGTGGATTATGAGCAGTGGATTGAGGATCACTTAGAGATGCCTTATGTTTGTATAGCTAGATATCTCATTACATAGACACATTTCATTATTGAGAGATTCCTACTTATTAGGGTACTTAGATAGTATGGCAGAGTGCAGAGGATTCCACAGGGATTGGTTACATATGCACAAAGATAGCAGGATGCCACCAAGTGGGGACCCACCTTATCCTACAATGTTGCTTGTGATGAGTACCATAGATTATAGCCAGTGATTTTGGAATATCATCCAAAGATTGTGGAGGGATATATGATAGAGGAGTACTTGCAGTACTTTTGTGGAAATTTGTTTCCCAGGATCTTGAGGCCTAATGAGCCAATGCCAGCATTGGAGGATGATGAGGAGAGAGCACCTAGACAGAGGAGAGATAGAGGTGGTGGAGATGAGGAGGAGGGAGATGGTGGTGATGGGGATGGAGGAGATGGGGGAGGTGGAGGTGATGACGGTGGAGATGGAGGATGGGGTTCCCATCTAGGACTAGATGCCAGAGTGCCTTGGAAGAGGCGATCCTTAGTAGCTGTAGCATAACAGCATGTGTAGATATGATTTCCTTCTCAGTAGTAGCAGGCATAGATTACAGCCCTACAAGCACAGGTCCAGACACTTCAGGGCCAGTTGACATAGATTTAGGGGTAGTTGCAGTCACAAGCATAGGTACATACACAAACACGGGTCCAGCTCTCGCAGGCACATGCACAACTCTTGCAAGCATAGGGATAGATTACCGCCTTGATAGTAGAGAGAGACAAGTTGATACTACAGGTAGATCAGGTGGAGGGTATAGTAGAGAGACTATAGAGAGCTGTGAAGGGTAGTGGGACAACAGATCATTTTAGGGAGGTACGACGCTCTACCAAGGAGGTAGAGTTTTATCAGATTAAGTATCATGAGGCTATTCCACCAGAGCATCATGAGAGCTACTCACATTCCACTAGTCACACCCGTACGAGGACTACCAGCAATGGTGTGACGTAGCCACTTTCGTGAGATTGAGGCACATGTCCATTAGGTGGAGGAGGCACAGGTCTAGAGTTGTCAACACTGTCTAGGGGGAGAACTACATAGCTTCAATACATTATTTTTGTTGTATTTTGGACATGTATACATTGATACTGATGATTCACTACTAGTTTTGATGATGTACCTCTTCATATTTGGATATCCCTATACACTTGACATTATTTTGAGATATATATATGCAGCGATGATTATGGTTGATCATGATGGATGGTTTTGATTTTTTATTATGTATGCTTTGTGATTTTCTATATGATGATGATATGAATGCAACATGCATTATGATTTTATGATGCTTTATGAATGATGCCTATATGTTATAAGTGATAAATCTTATGTTGTGAATGAAATGTTATGCATGTTATGTTTTTTGTACTGTCTTCATGCAAATGTATGATGCAATGAAAATGGGTGAATGGATGATAATGTTAATGTATAAATGGATTGATGGAATGATTGAATGATGATGTATAATTCTATGTGTTCCCATAGATTGTGCTTTATTATGATGTATGAGATGCATTTTACTCTATGTTTTTGCATTTTTCTGATCCAAATGTATGAACACCTATATGAAATGGATTATGAAAATGTATCTTTTTGGATTTTTGTAATGCAAATGTATGACTAATTGTGTAGATAGATGGAAATGATATGATAAATGCTTTGTTTTTGGATTTTTTATGATGCACTTATATGACCTATTTGAAAATGAATGTATAGAAAATGATATCATAATGCTTTGTTTTTGGATTTTCATGATGCAAATATGTGACTAAATGACTAAATGGATTATGAAATGATATGATAATGTGAATGACCTAATACCTATGCATCTAAATATAAATGATCCTTTTTGTTAATGATAGAGATAACATCACTCGTAAAATTGTACCATCCTTGGAAAAATCTATAAATAAAAATGTAGCACTTAGTATGAATGCAGCCTAAACATGCAAACCTAATAATGCAATGTTGTCATCCCATTAGTCAATTTATGTGCTTAGTATCATCATTGAGCTTTTAAAATGTTGAAAGTAAGTACAAACATCAATGGTATAATTAAACCACGATGACCTAAGTGCTTCTTTCATGATGTTTGATAGTGCAAGTTAACACAAGCATCTAGGTATAATTGGAACATGATGACCTGAACATTTCTTACGTAAACATACAAGACTTAATTTTTTTCCTATGTGAACCCAGAATGTCATTAGTGATACTTTGTAGAGAACATCGCGTGATGATTCACATAGTAATAATGATCGACTCACAAACAACAAACAAAGAAAAATATCATTCTCGATCATAGCTTCTCTAGTTCTTGACATCCTTGAGTTGCTCCAGAGAAATGATAACAATCATGATGCAAATAACTTGAACATATGTACTAAAGTGATAAAACCTTGATTCAGAGGATGACCACCGATGAAATTTGTTTTGATTGATCTTGTTGTTGTTGGTTCAAATGGTTGGCTTTGTGATTATGATTTATGTTCAATGTTGCAGCTCACTTGATCATTGTGTTTTTCTATCATGTTGTTGTATTGTTGTTTGCCTATCATTTTAAGCTCAAAGATAGATTGCCCCTAGTGAGTTTAGGATTTTTCCCCCAGTGGAAACAAACCAATTTATTATGGATATGTACAATGATCGCCAATCCAAGGTGAGACATGACTGCGATGCCCATATATGTACATGAGGCTCAAATGATAGACGTGGATAATTATAGTGAAGAGCCAACAGTCAACATATGTTCCAATAGAGGAAGAAGTTGGTCCATCACAAATAGCGCCTATTTCTAGGTTTTCACTACTTTCTTTTATTGCACTTTTTTAGATTTTTAGATTTTTTTTATTTTTTGACTTTTTTTATTTTTTTTTTTTTTATTTTTTTTGTATTTTTCTCTTTTTCTCTTTTTTTTGTATTTTAATTTTTGATTTTTTGTTGTCACCAAGCACCTTGCTAAGTTTTCATCGTGGCTTAATTCATTTTTAGGACATTTTTTTATTTTTTTTGGATTTCTTCAAGAATTTTATGGTGCATCAGATGAATCATGTGTAGAATTTCTTGAGATGGAGACTATTCATAGGCTCCTCAAATAGGTCTCCTTATGGATTGGATAGATGGTATTCTCATGATCCATAGACTGACAC
>VDFB02258668.1:0-48602 GCA_007258455.2 Sequoia sempervirens | reverse complement strand
TCAATATCATTGGGACGAATGATTCTGACAAAGCTTTCTCTAAGATTTCCCTATGTGTGGGTGATAGCCTTAATAGTTCCAAGATGGATATTTGTGCAAGGGTCTTCTTAAGCTAATCTAGGAGATTGTATTTGCTGGGATTGGATGTTGGAAAAGTAGGTTGTGCCCTAGATTGAGATGGAACTCCTTGGATGGTGGTTTTTCCACGTTGTGTGGTGACCCCACACTCCGCACTAGGACCTTTGATGGTGATGACGATAATATCACTATCATCGGAAGCTACCACATTGGAATAGGTATGTTGCATGTTTTTGTAATCCTTAGCTTTTTTGTTATTGTTCCCCTTTCTATGATCCAACATAGGGTTCTTGTATATATTAAGATCTCGATTCCCAGCTGGTACTTCAATAGATATGGTGTTGTTCTCTATGAGGTCTTGGATAATGTTCTTGAGCCTCATGCAGTTTGTTGATTTTATGTCCTTTGATTTTGTGAAAGTCACAAAGATCATTCTCGCTATACCAGGATGGTTTCTCTTGTGGTTCTTCATAATTTTCAAAGTTGGGAAGTGTTATCAGATTTGACTCTACCAACTTTTTCATGATGGTTTCGATGGGTTCCGACAAATGTGTGTACTTGCGTTTAGAATAGTTGTTCTTGTTATTGGTTTGTCTTTGTTGTGATTTTGTGTTGTTGATCTGATTGTTTTGATGAGGTGTTGTTTGTTGCACCGTTGGTTGAATGTTAGCAACTTGATTGTTCTTCGGTCTAGGAGCACTTAGGACTACCTTAGCATCTACCACACCATCATTTGTTATGTTTTTGTTCTTAGCCCATACACGAGGCTTGTCATTTGAACTAGTTGATGGGAGATTGTCTTTGTAAGCTTGAGTATTTCCCTATGAGATTAGAGCTCTCTCGATGTTAAGGGATCTAGGGAAAAGCTCATCATAAGATGTGATGCATTGTGTTTTCAAGTGGAAGGATAGATATGGATCTAGATTGGTGACGATGATTCCCTCTTGTTGTTCATCGGGAAGAGGCCACTTGCACTTACTAGCTCTTTGTCTCCACTGTTGTAAGAAATTAATGAAATTTTCTCCTTTGTTTTTCCTAAGAGTGTACAGTTCCTCTAGGCTTACATCCATGTCAAGATTAAAGGAGAAGTTATCGATGAACTTATCGGTAATTTCCTAGAAAGTTTTGATGCAGGGAGGCAAATGAGAAAACCAATCCATGGCAGGACCTATTAAACATTGATGGAAGAGGCACATTAAATAAGAATCATTGTAAGCCACCTCCATACACATGACGTTGAATTCTTTGACATGGTCCACATGATTTCCTCTCCCTTTGTATTTGTCGAATTTGGGGATTTCAAAGCTGAGAGGGAACGATACCATCGCTATATTTAGGTCAAATGGATAAAGACATAAATTTTGTGCATGGAGATTCTTTGTCATGCCCATCCAAAGGTCCTGTATTTCTTGAGATAGCGCCTTAAACTGCGATGCTAGATCATCTTAAGGATTTGGTGGAGGAACATATGGTGGGATGATGGATGTGTTGTATGTGGGGTTTTGATATGATAAAGTGTTGTATGGAGTGTATGGTGGGGTGAGATTCTGTGAAGATGATTGAGGGGTTGATGTGTATGTTCCTAACGCGTTTGTATTGACAATGTTTAGTTGAGGATTAGAGTAGGAACTTTGTTATTGTTGTTGTTTTTAGGCATACTACTAAGCTAGTAAGGCTTGTTGTTGAGATTTTTGTTGCTTTTTCACTACTAGGGCTTGCTATTGGGCCCAATGTTGTTGATGTGCTACTAAGGTTTCTTGATGAGCTTGATGTTGTTGTGCTAAGTTTGCTTGTTGTTGTTGTTGTGCTGCTAAGACTGCTTCTTCTTCTTCTTCTTGTTGTGTTGCTAGGGCTGCTTGTTGTTGTTGTTGTGCTATTAGGATTGCTTGTTGTTTTTTTCGTTGTTGTAAGGCTTGTTGATATGCTTGTTGTGCTTGTTGTAAGGCCAAGGCATGTGCTTTCAATGTAGGATCAGGTGGTTGGAACATCTGTGATAGATTGAGGATGTTGATGTTTTGAATGGGTAATGGATTTTTGATGAGAGGTGGAGGGTTCCCTTGGTTCAATATTCCTTGTGTGATGGTGAATTGAGATGGAGGAATGTAAGTTTGAGGTCCCATTTGATTTTGCATGGTAACAAGAACTATGGGGAAAGATGAGGATGATGCCATTAGATTTTATGATGTTAAGGGAACATTGAGACCTTGATTCCATTGATTAAAAAGGTTCCCCTATCCTATGTCTTGAGGATTTCCTTGTGATAGGGATGTGGACAAAGTATTGCCTTGATTGATGGGATTTGTGACCAAGGGATTGATTTGAGGAAGATTTATGATGGATGGGATGGATGTACTTTGTGAAACTGATGGTATGGATAAACCCATTGGAGGAGTGGAAAAAGGTGTCCCTATCTACATTAAGGGTTGACTCTAGGATATAGTATTGACATGCCCTTGTGTGTTGTTTTGAGACATTTGGTCTATACTATTTTGCATGATGGTGGGAACACTTGTGGTACTCATGGGTATGGATGAAGAGGGGTTTCCTTGATATGTTGAGGTTGTTGTGGAATAATGAAGTTTAAGTGGTTTATATGGATGTTTGGGATCTTTGGGAATAGGAGGAGCACCAAAGGTAGGTGTCCAAGTGGTTGTTTGGGATGGAGGACTGGTTTCAAGAGTTTCTACAAGTGTACTGCTTTCAAATGGAAGAGTTAGACCAAAGTCCTTAGCAAGGCTAGTCGCAAGATTGGGAGTGGATGTTTGATTTAGCCCTAGGGGTGGAGTTGTGAAGTGTTGTGTCAAATTTTGTGATACAAATGATAGGATAATTGGAGCTATGTTTTCAAAGGCTTGATATTCCATGATTTCCTCTTTAGTAAGTTCAAATGAATTATTCATGATGTATTCAATCTCATATGGTCTAGATGGAGATGATGGTTGTTGTGATGGGGTAACCTAGCTTCTTGGATCAAATTCTATAGGATTTGGATCACTTGAAGTAAATATGACTTTGATTTTCTCCATGATTCTTTTGTGTTGTGATTTAGTCTTTACCATAAATTTTGGGTCACCTTTAGGAGAGTTGTGTTGAGATTTGTAATGTTTGAACTCTCTAGTTGGCTCAAATCTAGGTAAGAGGGATGCTCTAAGTATTTTTGGAGCAATGGTGATAATTAGAAATGAAAAGATGGGTGATGTGGAGAGTGTTCTTTGCAAACATTTTGGGACAACACTTTTGACTTACACTTGATGTTTTGATGTTTGGATAAGGGATGTTGATGAACTTGTAAATATTTAGGGTAGACTCGTGACCTTCAAGATAAACTAGTTCAAAGATGATAACTAACTCCACTAAATGCATGGAAAATGATACATTTCACATACAAAATAGCCAAGTTAGGGGGTTGGTTTGATAGATGTTTTAAGTTAAAAGATGGTGTATTCAAAATTTTTGCAAAGATAGGTGAAGTGGAGGATGAAATTTTGATGAAGGGGTGAGTGAAACGTTTGACACAATGTTGAATTTAGAATGAACCTTTGTTTTCCAAGACCAAGGTAGTGTGGATGATGCTAGACCTTTAAATTTTTCAAATCCTAAAGAGAATCGATGTGGGTATTTAAATCTAGTTCGTTCCTCCTAGCTTGAGCATAGTAGTTTCTTAACAAGAGGTTGTGATTGTGATAAAGTATTAAGGTCCACTTCCTACCAAACTTGGAATTACAATACCTATGTATGTAATGACAACTTGTAGATCTTCCCGTATGAATTTTGATTGTGTGATAGATCATTCAAAGGTAGTGAGAAACATGATATACCTCTAAACTTTTCAACTCCTAATGATTTTAATGATTATGTGAGAAATTGAAAATGTTGGAAAAGACCAGGATTATGATAGTAATATAAGTTGTATACCAACCTAGTTCAAGTTTCATGAAGTGCCAAAAGGTATTTCTTGAGAGCTTTTGGACTGAGATGCCTAAGTTTGAAATGATGACCTATAGTCCTTACTTTAGGGATCCTGACTTTTCGTGAGATCATTTAGGAGAAGTTCAAGTTTATGGAAGAAAGGAAGATATTTATTGACATGCAGGTGGTGTTAGTGTGGGCCTTCCAAACTCAATATCAGCTTGTTCCTCTTCGTCGTCTAACATTGTTGCTACGTTTCTCCACTGGGTGGGTGTCTCTTTTGTTTCAAAGATAAAGCTTCTCAAGCTGCTAATTATATCTGGGTGTTCTCCTTCAATGAATTCAAAGTTTGGTTGAATGATAGCACTGATAAGATCAAGTTGTTCAATGGGAGCAATCGGTATCGAAATGGTCATGTGGGGTTCAATTGTCAATTTATCTTTGCTTAAGTGAATTTCTTTTACCACAAACACTTATCTTGATTATGTTTCCAAACTAAATGTTTATGCCAAAAACATCATAACTTTCACAATGTCCATTTTGTGAGAATCATGAGGTTGAAGCCATAATTTCCTATGTTGTCTTTGGAAAATGTGGATTGAGATATAAGTCAAGAGATTTAGAAATATCTAAGGATAGAAATCCTTAGGACAAGCAGTAATATCAAGGCTATTTCAAAAGGTGTCCATATTTAAGCTAAAGTGTTTGAAATTTTGAGGAAGATAGTGAGTGTTTGTTTGTAATGTTTTGGAACTAAGAAAAGTATTAAATTGACTCACAATCATTTACAATCCTAGGATGAAATGGCCATACTTGTTGAATCCCCACTTAGATTTCTCCAAACACTAAGACATTGCGAACAGTTAGAGATTTCGCGACATTAGCTCCACTCCATGACACACACTTCTCGGGACCACCAAATCTAAAAATATTGAAGATCCTAAGATCCTAAGGATTTTTATGTTTCGACAATGAATAGTACAAATGTGGGGTGGCTTCAGAATGACCGTTCTTGCACCAACAAGTATTAAGGATTTTGGATTCTAAATAATGGTTCATAATAAGGGCTTTCATTTCAGAGGATACTATGATAAACTCCCTCGTGAGGTCTCCCAACCCTTAGAACAAGGGATTTTTGCATCATAAAGATACTAGGGGAGAGCTATCACGTATCACTTCCCGTTGATTGCAATTTTCATCACAACCACACATTCATATAGTAGTTCGAAAGAGCTTGGCTTTAGCTCATTACCACTCGGGTCATTCCCTCCTTTCGAAGCGGGGAGGCAGACCCTCTAAATATAAACAATAGCAAGGAAGTACGTTTGTAGGTCGATCATCCCAGTTTGCATGAAACAAGGAGAGAACACACACCACACATTTTCCCTACTCTAGCAAGGAGTTCATTTTTAATCCAAATTGAAAGATGTAGGTGATTTTGTAAAGTGTTAAAGAATGCTTTTGTTTCTCAAGATTGTCAAGTGACATGAGAGAATTGCATACACATTCAATAACACATTTACAAATCAAAACACAACAAACACATAAATTTTAACCCCTAAATCTAAGATGAATTCATTTTATGCACCAAACGAAATGTTAAGTTGTCTTGTACAATTTTAGACCCAAAATACAATGATGAAATGATGGTTCAATTTTAGTCCCATTTGAGCGTTCTTTTTAAGACCCAATTGAAAACTAGTGTGGTCTTAAAGTGTGAAATAAAAAAAGCATTACAAATGGGTTATAATTGCCCCAAAAGTGTCGAAACACTTGTTACAATTATAGTTAAAATGATAATAGTATGCTTCTATTCTTCAAGTTGTATTGTCCAAACTTGCAAAACCCAAAAAAATAAAACAAGAATTTAGAGACATGTTAGAAATTAGATGAAATCAAAAATTTAAAGCACATGTCAAAATTTAAAGCAAATGTGAAGTTGTTTGGTTCAATTTTATCCAACTTTGAAAGCTAATTCATTTTATCCTTTCAAGTGTTTGAGAAACATTTTTAGAATATTAGATTATAACAACTTGAGATAATGACAACTTTCTCAAATCTTGATCAAATTTGAAATTGTAAAATATTTTGGAAAGCTAAATATGAGATCTTCAAAACCCAACAACCTTTCTGCAAGATTAGTCATGTAGAATTCATTAAAAATTAAGAAAAATCATGCATTTAAGAGATTAAACCCAATTTTTTAAAAAAAAATAGAAAAATTAATCATGGACAACAACTTGAGATAATGACAACTTTCTCAAATCTTGATCAATTTTGAAATCGTAAAATATTTTGGAAAGCTAAAATGAGATCTTCAAAACCCAACAACCTTTTTGTAAGATTAGTCATGTAGAATTCATTAAAAATTAAGGAAAATCATGCATTTAAGAGATTAAACCCAAAATTTAAAAAAAACAGCAAAATTAATCATGGACAACAACTTGAAATAATGACAACTTCCTCAAATATTAATCAGTTTTGAAATTGTAAATTGTTTTGGAAAGTTGAACATGAGATCTTCAAAACCTAGCAACCTTTTTGCAAGATTAGTCATGTAGAATTCATTAAAAATTAAGGAAAATTGTGCATTTAAGAGATTAAACCCAAAATTTCTCCAAAAACACCCAAAACATTAAAGTTCACCCTCCTAGCGCCAAAATGTGACCAATAACATAATGAAGGTTAACTACACCCAATCCATACGAATTCAAGGCATATTTAACCCACTAAGCATTAATCCCAATAAGATCATTCATTGTAAACAAAGACAAAGAAGCCATTAAAACTAACATTATAAATAATGAAAGCTTGAAAAACCTCTAATCTAACAAATTGAAACTTATCCTATCGAGGAAGTGGTGTCTCGTTGATGTGGAATGGCGACACTTTCCCAATCCCTTGGATAATGAGCTTGTTTCAATAAGTTTTATTGAAAAAAACTAATGAAACCATTGATAGATGTGTATGAAAACATGATTTAAAGCTAAATGAATATGATGCAAGCTATTTTAACATGATTTATGCTAAGATGGTTGATATGGATGTATGCAAATCTACTCTAAATGTATGCATCTATGTTATCATGGAAGCTATTAATGGAAGCTTAAAGCTAATATGCAACTAAAAATGAACTAAAATATGCTAAATGTGAGTAAAGTATGAGTGAATTCAAAAACATAAGTTTGCAATTGAAAGATGGATCTATTTGTCTCCAAATAGTGTTCTACTTATAGGAAAGCAAATGAGAAATGAAGGGTTGAGATCAAAAAGATCAATCAATGGTCAAGGATGAAAGGAAGAAGAGACTTGGATCATGGATTCTCATCAACGGGTGAGAATGCAAGATGACATTTAATCAAGGGTTCTCATTTGTTCCAAACAAACACACTTTGACCTGCACACATAGGCCACAAGGTAACTTGCACAAGAAGTCATAAGTTTAGCTTGCTCAAGAAGCCAAGTGAGAATATTCCTTTTTCAAATAATTGGAGAAGAGAGAATGTTCTTTGGAATATTCTCATGGGTGAGGAAAAAAGGATACTTTGCAATTTAAAAAAATAAAAATAATTATGCAAAAAGAGGAAGGAATATTCCATGGGAATATTCCTTTTTTGGAGGAATGTGCAAAGGAGGAAAATTCCCTTGCAAGTGGAAGAATTAGTAATTTGATAATTAAAACAAAGTTTCAATTATGTAAATTAGGGGAATTATATGATATTCATTAAATAATAATTTAATGGAGATCAAATGAAAAATCAATGGATAAGATTGATTTGATCTATCAATGGTCACAAATGAAAGGAGGATGAAACATGGATCAAGGATTCTCATCAATGGATGAGAATCAAGGATCACATGGATCAAGGAAAGATCAAGGGCTCACAATCATGCAAACAAAAACACTTTGCAACAACTTTAAAAAGTTGTTTCAAAGTTTGTTTGGAGTAATCATTACCTTTTTGTGGAGGAAAATAGGAGAATATTCCCTATGCAAGTGGATGAGAGGGAAATTAGCAATTTAGTTAATTAAAACTAAATTTGAATGTGCAAGATGATGAGTGTGAGGATATTCATTAAATTATTGATTTATTTAATGAAAAGAAGATGCAAATATGATATTTAATTAAATAGTTTAGGTTATTTAATTAAATAAGAGGACTTAGGGTTAAAATTAAATGATTTGCATTATTTAATTAAATTAGATAAAATGTCGGTGTGAGAGGGGGTGAATTAACCCAATTAGGTCAATTAGATTAATAGGTGAAAATGAGGCATTTAATTAAATAATTAGGTTCAATTAATTAAACAAGAAAAAAGAGGATGGGTTTGAGGATGAAATGATGTTAGTTAGCTAATGTGGTCCATCGAGATATTTTTAGGTATCTATAGTAACATACACCCCTATTTTTTTTTGTGTGCAGTTCACTATTTTTTGTGTGTTTGTTTAAATATGATTGCTTGATATTGTAGTGTTACATTCAATGTTTCAACAAGAATTGATAACATAAGAGCAAAAAATAATATTGAACAACTGCTAGCAATGAACACTCTTTCAACATAAGAATCAATTTTTACATCAGAATTTTCTGAGATGACAAATTGATTTTCAGACTTCATAAACAACTAAAATCAGACTCAAAAAGGACCTTTCAGACCTAAATAGAAATGTCCAAAACAATAGCAATGAGACCCTTTGATGGCAACGTTCAACACCAAGCATTTGGAATTCAAAGTCCTTACTCTCCAACGCCTGCACCACTAAAATTAGACCACAATATTCAACATTAGAAATCAACGCATTTGTTGGTCTCAAACTAGAAATTTGCAACAAGGGCATCCCTCCTGGAAAGGTTTGATCCTCTCTAGAAAATCCAAATCTTAGCCAAAAATTACAAACTTGTACTTGAAACAATCGACTGGACATGAGTCTTCCAATGAAACAATACCCATTTTGAAACTCCAAACCCTTTGTGAGATATGAACAGAAAACCAGGTTCAGGTCCAAAACCAAAGTACTTAGAAATTGATGAAAATCACACCAAACTAAAAAACTAAACAAACCACACCAAAACTCCTCAAAAATACTATTAAATCTTCATTTTCAATCACCAACTATCGAACTCTATTAAGCTCTATATGATCCCTGATGTGGAATCACTCACAATTTGACTAGGGTGGATATTTCACCACCAAAATCAGCCCAAACGAAGAGGGTTTCCGTCCTCAGTTCACATCCCAAGCAATCTGGAAGAAATCCAACAACATTTTGTTATGTTTCCAAAGTAGAGATGTGCAAATGAGATCCAAAATGAGATTATAAAGAAATTAGGGCGACAAAACTTGAAAAGTTTCTTAATTCCATCCTAAAAACCACACCCTTTGTTTCATTTGAAAATTTAAACATTTTTAATTCCTCTTCTCCCATAGGCATCGCACACATGAGGAAATATAAAATTAGTAAATATTTTAAAAACAACTTAAGTTGTATGCCTAGGCCCAAGGTGATTTTTGAATGACCACTCACCTCCTCAACTTAAGTTTATAAAATAACTTTATAAAGCAACTCAAGTGACTAATTAAACCAATTAAACAATACAACCTTAGGCTCTCCAAACCATATGAGAAATAATGTTGTTGTGTACATATTGGTGTGGGACCAACTCCCCAAAAATGACTTACTATAAATAGCACTGCTAAAAATAGTAAGTGTGCACCAAACGCCAAACTGAGCAAAACAAAAAACCCCTGAAGAGTAATGTGACCAACTGAAGATAAAAAAACATCATAAACCAACCACTACTAAAAATAGAAAGATGCCAACCACTGCAACTGTCACCATTGCCAGAAATAGTAACCTAGTGTTGAACTGCTATAGGAATACTGCCAAAATTAACACTTACTAAAAATAGCTACTACTAAAAATAGTAAGTGACTCCAAATGCATTTTGAGCACAAACCGGACAGTCATCACAACTTACTAAAAATAGTAAATTTGAAAAATGTTGTCAGATGCAGATGCAAGTCATACCATTGCGAAGCTCTTTGAAAACCTAAAAAGAATCCAGGATCCAAACCTACATGTAAACTCCTAATTGAAATGCATGTCACTTTCATTAAATACATGCCACATCTCTCCAAATCTTTCTAAAAACCTAGAAAGATCCACAAAACACACTGCCAAACTCCAGCATGTAAACCCCTGAATCCACAAAAGAAGCATCTTAGAAAATAGGAAACCCTAATTCTACCTCTGACTAGCCTACGGGCATCTAGAAATAGGCTAACAGTCACTAGAAAGTGTAGTGCTAAAAATGGGGACATTACATTTACCTAGTCAATGACATGCATATCCCATACTATGTAGTCATTCATTGTTGAAACTATATATAATCTATATACTGAAAATATATTCTAAGATGATAATCATGCATTCCAGACTACATGAGTATCCTCTTTTCCTACATGTCAAGTATAATTGAATGGAAAACAAGTAAAAATTTTCCCTAAAAAGAGTTCATACCTTTCAACATATGTACAAAGTTATTGGGTTGATCAAGTCCAATAACAAGGTACAATAGAATAAAACATGGTAATATTTCTAGGTATCTTAACAATGATAGTAAACTATTAACATGCATTGAGTACTTCATAGAGAAACATTAGGTCTGATATTTCCTTAATTTTAACACAAGAGCAAAGATTGGTTTAATTAAAATGATGATTTGACTAGAAAAATGATTATTTGCATAGGCTCATGTCCTTTGATATGAGGTTCAACAAGGTCACTGGGACCTCCAAATGATGGCTAGAGAAATTGTTGTTTTACAAGAAAGAAATAAAAATTACTCAACAATTTCTTCCATTATTTCTCTTCATGTAAGGAGGTTCATCACAAGAAAGCTCTATAGTAGTGATCCCAAGAAATCTCTATAGTCCAATATTTGTCAATTTTCCTATGACACCATTATCTAAAATGTGATTAGGCTTGAGATCTCTATAAATGAATTCTAGGTGTTATTTTTAGATAGAAATAATGGGCATAGTAAAAACACTTTCTCAAATACATATAAAACCAATGAAAATTGGATAGACAAACCTCACTATTACAAATATTATTTCAATAACTCTATTTTCAGAAGAAGAAAAAAAATCATTGTCTAAGATGTTACTAATTCAATAGAAATATGAAAAATATAACAAATTTAGGTGCTTCTTGATTTGTATCAAATTTATCTAAGATACATGTATGCCTAATATTGATGTCCTTGATATTTCATCATGAATGCAAAGCTAATCTAATCAAGGTGAATGACTTAGGAGAAGAATATCCTTGGATGAAATGATCTACTCAAGATGTTTTCAATATCATTAATTCTTACATGTTAAAAAATATCAAATATAGAAGTGAAATGGGTCCTAAAAAATAGAGTTTACTAGATCAATCTTGTAGGTTACAATGTAGATCCATGCATCACCAATGTTGAAATGTCACTTTGGGAACTCAGACTAGGATTTGCACAATGAGAATCCAATAATTTAAATTTTTGAACACACCATTTTTGAATTCCAACTTAAGATTCTAATTTCTCAAATCAAACATAAGTCAAGATTGAAATTCATTATGCTAAAGACGATCACATTAGAATAGGACCTTATTGAGATAATTAAGAAGATTACAATGTATGACCTCAAAATAAATGTCATATTGAATTCAAATTTTATGCAAAGGTGCAAGCTCATTAGGATTAAAAAAACTAGTCAAAGTTTACATAGCCATCATCACTATATTGAATCATTGTATCATGTGTTCACCTCCTCCACCCTATAGTCATCCCTAAGATTTTGAAGGCATTCATCAAGTCCTCCATGTACATTTCCTTTCTAACATTTTGATGTAATGACTACCTAAATTCTAGCAAGTCAATAAGATCATTTGTATTTATATCCACGTCACTTATAATCCTAAGCATGTCATTGCTCAAATAATCTATAGGACCCGATGACATAAGGACTTTTCCCAACTCTTTCCATTTGGTATTATATCATCCTTTTTGGTATCGAACAATTTTTCTACAAGAATTTATGCAAATTGACATGAACAACTTGAAGAGAAAAAAACACATAATTACATATACACTTACCATTTAAGCTCTCAATATTATAATATCATAATTGAAAATGATATCAACAAAATTGTTACAATAAATTCACCCAAAATGGAAGTTGCTATAGATTCCGTCAATGAATTAATCATAAAATTGTAGATCACCTATTATTTTCCTCCTTTCGTAAGTATGGGAGGATTACTTTTTCATCACATATAGAAATACTTCCCTGATATTCTATGTTATATCAATCATTTAAAGCAAACAAAAGACTTCTTGTGAAGTGTGTGAAGAAATCATAGAAAACACAAGAAATTTATTTCCAAGGCATGTCACTCCTAGAGGTCTTCGGCACAAAATGAATATCGATTGATGTTATATTTCTAAAATTGAGTCGTCAAACTACTATATTGATTATCACAGCCACAGGCCTGCATTATAAATTTTGGTAGATAATTGTATGATCCAGTTGGCAGTTATCTATTTTTTCTATATAATTAAGATGACTTGCTAATAAAGTGGCGATAAAGCAGATGAAAGAGGAAGTCTCTAAGGAGATAAACCATCACGTTGATCTAGTTACCCTACACGACGTTTGTCTTGGCCATGAGGAGTAGTATGTCTATTTAATCTTTGAGAATGCAGAAAATATGTCCCTAAGCAACTAGATTGATGATGCAGGGCGTGTGATTCCCTTACGTGGAATCAAATGTTCCAAACCACTGTGAACATAACAAAGAGGTTGGAGTATCACAAAACTAATCCTTGCATTCACAAGGACCTTAGGACCACAAATGTTCTCTTGTAGTGTAATCTTAGAGCTAAGATTAGTTAACTTCGGGAAGAGGTTACTCCATCAACCAATCATATAATGGAACTCACATGTACATGTCTCCAGAGTATCTTTGAGACAAGCTAGTGATGCCAAAGCTAGATAATTTTGCATTTAGGGTATTTATGCTCCAAATTTTATCAGGGAAAAGAGTTGTAGGACGAGGTGCCAAAGCCACAGTGAAAAGTTTCCATTGGTAGAAAGGTGGGGAGATAGCAAAAAGAAGCACCTCATTAAGACGAGACACATTATAGGGAAGAGTTGTAGGACAAGGTGCCAAATTCATGGTAAAATGTTTCCTTCGGATGCTTAATAGGTAGAAAGGTGGGGAGATAGCAAAAAGAGGCACCTCATTAAGATGAGACATATTATAGGGAAGAGTTGTAGGACAAGGTGCCAAAGCCACGGTGAAAAATTTCCTTTGGATGCTTAATAGGTAGAAAGGTGGGGAGATAGCAAAAAGAGGCACCTCATTAAGACAAGACACATTATAAGGATGTACCTTTAGAGTTTTTTTTGTGTATTAAGGCATGGATGTCATATTTTAGAATAAAGAACAATGTAAGATGATACAAGATGATATAATATAGTATGGTAAAAATTAATATGAAATTGTAGTATAAAAATGAATTAACTTATTAGAAAAATTCAGAGTACTTGTATGTAAACCTATAAGAAAGAGTTTAGAGTTGAAAATATTATGCAAGTGTGTTGTGGGTAAATGTATGTACCTCTTAAAATTTTGATTGTTTTGTGTTAATATTTTATCAATCTAAATTTAATGTTACATTGACATAAGGTAAAGAAATGGGTGGTGAATTTCAATGCAACGTAAAATATTGCATATGAAAATTACAACACAACTACCTCTTTACAACATATATGACAACACATGAAGAGGGTGCCATGTTTTAGAGACACAAAATGACACAAGAGGTCTCAACATTTAGAATTATTCTCTTTCAATAAGGCTCTTGTATTCTATATAATCTTGTACAAATTTTTGGAACCCAAATAGTGTGGATGGTTCATATTTCATGTTGATCTGAATGTATATATAGAAATTTTATTAATAAGTTATGAATATGGTATCTTAAGTTGATTGTAGGCATAAATAGAAAGTTTTCAAAGTAATATTAATTCTTCAATAATGTTAATAAATAAATAGAGAAACAAAACTTATAATATGGACAAAGGTTCTAAGTTAGGTCTTATAGAATCAAGTCTCATGACTCAAAGGTTATGACAAGCATATAATGTTAAACACGTACAAGGAGCATTTTAAAGATTGGTTAATATAAAATTTTAAAACATAAAAAAAATCAAAGATAGGAAGGCTTGATCATTAGGCTCTGATACCAAATCTAAGGTCCCTTTTCCCTTAAAATTGTTTAAGTATCAGCAGTGGGTTTAATAGATTCAATGTTAGAGTTAAGATAATTTACAAAATATCATATCCTAAAATGATGTGTAAACTACAATATGTAACAATTAAACAAGGATTCTAAAGTAAATAATTAACATGGTAAACTAAATAACACATCCATATATTAACTCAGGTTAACATCAGAATCATAATAGTCCAATCTTTTAATATTAATAGGCATCAATGATTTGATGATAAAAACATTTATAAGCAGTAATAATTTAAATCAACTAAACATTTAAAACAATGATTGCAAATAAAATTGGATAACACATATCTGTAATTCCTAGAGAGGTTGCTATCTGACACTCAAAGGAATGATTACAAGTCTAGGCTCTCCACGACAAGGAAGCACCCTCGAAAGAACTGGTTCTTACACATAACTCAACTTGCCTTCACGACATAAATAACACAACCCTGGTCAGGACACTCCTGAGTGTACGTGGGCCCCTTCTCCAAATGTTTCAATGCCAACTAAGGACCTTAACCTTCACTCTTTTCTGCCTTCTAAATTTTTGTGTTTCTCCCTCTAATTCCTTTCTTTTTTCTCTCCTCTCCTTGAATGTTCTCATGCCTTTTCCAAGTCTCACACAAATGCTTTATATAAGCCTTAAGGGTTGGTTTCCAAACCATCACACCCTTTCACAAAGGTTGCCTTTAATAATTATTTAAATAAATAATTATTCTTTTCCCTTTTAAAGTGTGTTTATACATATTCTTTATTAATCTCTTTTAACCAAAGGATTATAATATCCTTTATTTTTCTATCTCCCTTTCAATTTTAAAGGGTTATTTCATAACTTTTCTTCTCTTGGGGAGAAAGCCACATAACAAGATAACACTAAAGAAACAACTTGTCATCGAGAGAAAAATAAGATATGATTTCGTTTAGTAATGGCATTTAACCTTCATCGATTATGTTGTCATATTCAAATTTGTATTGTATAAATGGCACCTTAGTTATACATGACTTCATGGAATCTTATATTGTTGGTTAGGTGTTTGGTACTACATTGCATCATGGGTGTTCCTTAGTTGTTTAGTTTTCACTCATATTGTTGATATGATTTGAAAGTCACTTTGTTTTAAAACTATGTAGTAATTCGAATCAATTTGGGGATTATTATTACAAACATATCTAGTATACACAATTAGCTTTGTAATAAATATTATCATAGTGTTGGGCATGCGAGTGGAAAGTGTGGTACAACAATATTGAGAGGGTCTTATAAGGATTTGTGGCATACAAAAGTTTTAAGCATGATCTACTCTACATCATTAAAATTATAAAAAATGACTTTGGAAGACTTTAGATGATGGGGCAGTGTGCTAAGCATTAATCCAAAGAATATTAAAATAATATTCAAAATATACTTAAGGTCATATATGATGCTTCAATTCACCCATAAGATTGAAGGGGATTATAAAATTGTGCATTATATATAAATATTTATATTAATAGAATCAAAGATCCTTTGAATTTGTTGATTCATCCTTTATCTATCTCTTTCATTAATAACACTAATATTGACTTATCTTTAACGAAAAATAAATAAACATTTTTATAGACCAATAAATATGTTTGTTGTCTCCTTTACGAACATTACCATATTTTAATAATTATAGAAAAAATTAAATAAATATTTATGTTACCTTCTTCAATTAAGATTGTTTAGTTATTAAAAAATTAATTTAATATAAGATTTATTTATTTTTTTAATAAACTTTTAAAAGATATTCACATCTATACTATATTTCATTTAGTTTAAAGAATACTTCATTAAAACAAAAAGGGCATTAATATTATTTATAAGACAAAAATAAATAATTATTATAGAACAAAAATAACATAACATTGCAATTTAATCAATATAATTAATTATTGAAAAGAAATAATTATAAAAATGGTTAAAATAAATAAAAGCAATCAAGAAAAATTATATAAATTACAAGTTTTTTCAAAGGGGACAAATACTAAGTTTCTTGCAAAACGTAGAGATGTCTTGTAGGTATCACTCCAACTCTATTTGTGTGATCAAATTTGAGATATTAGAGCTTGAAAGATTAGTAAATGGTCTACATTTTATTCAAGTTCAATCTCATAATTGCAAAATTGATCTCCACACCCAAATTTTTGATTTGATGGTTGTGCCCCAAACTTTTCTTCCAACATCAATCCCTACAATCCTTTAGAAACTCATCTCTATTTTATGAAATTGATTGTGTTGATAAGCATTGATAGAGTTTGTTCTTTTTAGAGTGTGAAGCACCTAACTCCCCACCTCTCACCTAGTCAAACCTTTAGATTGAATCAAAAGTTTTAAATAAGTTTAAAGACATTTCAAGTAGCCATCCAAATGCCTATGCTTTTTTTTTTTTTAATGATTCCTAGATGTTTGTACAATGATAATTGATGCTCACTAAGTGATAATGTGATAATCAAAGTAATGGATTGTCATGTCCCCTCCGCTGGGGAAATGAAATATTAATTTTAACTTATTTATAGTGTTTTTTGTAAACACTAAATTAAAAGAAATATTAATAATAATAAATCATAATATTATATATTATAATATTAATTTTTTTAATAGTAATAATAATTCTTTTGGAGTCAACTCTCTTTGAATTTTATGGCGCCAAAGGAAATTCAATCACACATGGTCGGCCTATTGTGATTTATTCCAATTAGATATAAATGGGTGCTCAAGTTTTTATTCTAAGCACATGGAGAATTTGATGAATATTTGGGAGAAATCCTGAATGAGTGTGTTGGCACGAAAACCTTAGTAGCTCTACAAGGTTGGGACAAAAACCTTAGCCTTGTCTGATCATTTTTTATATTCAATGTGGCAACCACCTTGAGGGCCTATTCCAGAAGCTAATCGCCATACTAGGAGAATTGTGAATGAATTTAAAGACAATACAAGCTGCCAACCATCTAAATCGCCCAATTGGGCATGTCTGAGGGTTTATAACAAAGTTTTGGACAAATTTCAACTATGGGTTGTGGGCCAAATTCCCTAGATCTAAACACAAAAATGGTGGATCCAGCCAACAGTGATCAACAACCCACAAGTTATCCAAATCTACCTATATTCACCCAAAGAAATCATCATCAACACTTATATACAGTGTTTCCAAGTCTTGCACAAGTGCATTCTAAGCAAATTTGAAGAGTGCGGACCTAGGGCTTGTGTCACTACAAGGGGAACAACATCATTAGGATGTTAAACAAGAGTAACAGTTAGGCCATTGCCCCTATTCAAACCTGAATCTTCATCATACATTGGCAAGGATAGATGACAATATGATAACATTTTTATAGGAGCCAAGGGCAAGCTATTTTTGTACCCGAGTTTGCAACTATAGCTTAAATAATGAAAGCCCTAAAAATAGATCAGCAGTAGACTTGTAATTGCATTTTTCCCTATAATAGACAAATCATCATTCATTTTATGCTAGTAATTGTTAATTAGTGATGTTTTGAATTTCAATTGGATGTGTGTGAATCATAATCAAGGTTCCTTTCTTAGCTATGCAATAATTAACTACTTGTGCTAGGGTTTTGGATTGTAGCTATTAACCTATTTATTTGAAAGTTCATTCTATAGTTAAACCCTAAGGCCATTACATTGGTATCAAAGCCTTGTTTCTGCCAGCCTGTGGATGTGTGAGGTAGATTTATGCAGAAAAGTGACTATGAAATCAAGTATATATGAAGGGAAAAGAGGAAAGAAGAAGCTATGGGTGAAAGAAATGAAGAGATTAACATTCAAGAGGTCTTTAGGATTGAAAACAGAGAGTTGGCCAAAGAATTTGTCTTCCCTAAGGGAGTCTATGGCAAAGATTGTGAGAACACTAAGAGGAATGAACCATCAATGGAATGTTGGAAGATCGAATTCCAATGGTGTTGAAAGGAAGTCACTCAGCCAATAAGGGAGTTTTGGCTAACCTCCAACAAAGACATTCAGGGCTATTTTTTTACAAAAGGGGGAGAAGACCCATTGGAAGAAGAGCAACAAATACCACCTAATTCTGATGATGAGATAACAAAATATCATGTTGGTTATAGTGCTCTAAGTCCAACCATCCATCGTGACATATCTTTTGAGGAGTATTGTGATATGAAAATAAGAATGGATGAAGGAGAAGGTGCAGAGAACATGAGCCAAAATAATCATTCTTGAAAGAGGGAGAACCCAAGATTGATGGAACCCAAAATAGTGAAGGGTACAACAGAGACAGAATCATAAGAGGATGTCAAGATAGAAATTGCGATAGTGGACCAAGAGAAAAAAATGAAGTTACTAAAAATCATGGAGAAAGATTAAGATGGAACCCAAAACAGTGAAGGGTACAACAAAGACATAATCATAAGAGGATGTCAAGATAGAATTTGCGATAGTGGACCAAGAAGAAAAATTGAAGTTACTAAAAAATCATGCAGAAAGATTAAGATGACCCCAATCAACAAGTTGAAGGTGATGATGCCTTGTTGATCTCTAACGATTGTGTGTACTAGCAAAAGACCAATGAAGTGAAGGTGGGAAAGACTCCATTTCTTGGACATGAAGAGCTTAAGATGAAGGAAGAACTGTCAATAATTGCAAGTGTTGTCCAAGAAGCATCCACCCAAGTCTCAGGTATGGAAGTAATTGAACCACATGATGATGATATTCAAGAAATTAGTTATGCTATTATGAAGAATGATTCGACTAAGATTGACTCCCATGAGGAGGAATCACAAGTTTATCCTAACAAAATGGGAGAGATGAAGGTTATACTCTATAGAGCAAGGCATAAGGATCCTTTTATTCAAGATCAAGGACATTCTCATGTTATGGTGTGGGACACAGAGGACTATGCCTTTGATGAAGCTACTCCCATCATTGGCTATACATTATTCATCCCTTACACATGGATAGAACAATGGTTAAGTTGGACCATGAGCAAGCACAAGGTATGTTTTTGGGACTAACATGTTGACATGTCCTCTAGTAGAGATTTCATAGGTTTATGGGATGCTTGGTGAAGATCTACAACATGATAGAGAGTTGGCCAAAATGGGCCACACCATTTCCATCTTTTTTTCCTTTTCGAAAATTGTTGACATAAGGGAAGAAAATTCCATGATCATACACACTAACTACATAGAAGTTGACTAGGAAATATTCAAACTCCTTTACTCCAAGATTGATGAGCTCGTTGATGGGTTAGTCCATAGTCATGAGGAGACTTCTTGTTTGCACATAACATATCTAGGAGAGACCAACAAGGACATTGAAGAAGAATGGATGCATTCACCAAGTTGTCACCTCACTACACTTGAAGACCTAAGGGAGGGTCACCCCAAGGAGCTTGATGCTAGACAAAGGTAAACAAAATAGGGGTCATTTTGATATTCAATATTTTGTAACTAAGGTTGGTATGGTTTTTGGGTATCAAGATACAACTATGTTGAAAAATTAATGAAAGATGGGATGCTACACATCCTTAGCACTATGAAGGTGAGACAATCAATCATTATTTGGGGTGAACAAGAGAGGTGCAAGAATTTTTACATCATGGGTCTTAGAGTGTTTGCATTTTATGGGGAAGCTCATCATGAAATTAAAAACTAAAAGAAAAGTGGTAGTGCTCCTAGGCATCAAAGAGGAAACTCCAAGATGTGTCACGAAAAGGGGAATAGAACATCAATGGTTAGTGATCACCACCATAGGTAAGTCATCTTTTGGTAATTATACTTGACTTAGGTGGGACCAACATTGTATGGGTCTCAAATTCTCAAGGTCGCTAGTGAGTATAAGATATCATCATGGGTTGAAAAGGCATGGTGTCTCCATCAAGGAAGTTAGAGTGACCATAGGAACATTTCAAGGAAAGATACTTCATTATGATAATGTGTGGTTTGTCTTGGATGTACTCACTAACACTCTCCTAGCGTGGTTACCCAATGAGATATTTTTAAAATGGAATTTTTTTTCTAAATATCACCAACTAAACAGGATAGAGATAAGTGTTGGTAGCAAGATACATGAACCAAAGACCACAATAACAATAGTTTCCAACTTTAGATTTTTTGTTCTCCATATGTCCAGCCATTACAACTAGCTATTTGCAAATGAACAAGTATGTTCCATCACAAGGTTGTTGATTTCAAAGGGTTTCAAAAGTGTGCAAATGATTGTGGGGGGATTTTCAGTCACTGTTCAATTATTTCAAGCTTCCAATTTGTCGATATTACTGATAATTGACTGTTGTACCCATTTTAAGTTGTTGACCCTAATATTTTCAGAATTTAGATTGCTAATTCTAATCCTATACACTAGCATGCTAGCTAATCTCATGAGTATGGCAATCATTGGTATAGTGATAAGGGGAGTTCGTATGAATGCAAGAGAGCATGATGAGATGAGTCCAAACTAGAGAATCTATGCAAGAAATCACTATCAAAGCATGAGGAGGTTGAGCAATGCGCTATCCTCTGATGACAGTGGAAGCATTCCAGTTACAACAATGAACCTAATTCCAATCCTAATACCGATATCATTACTATTAGCAACCACCACCCTACTTTGTTGGCGTTCACATAAGTGGTTTTACAAGGATTTCGAACCATGGGAAAAAGTGATTTTCAATAGGTAACCTTTGCTAAAGAGTTTTCAATTTGTGTTTAGTTGTCCACTGCCTTTACACCAACCATCCATACCTCCAACTATTGCATTATTTTAATGTTATTAATTTTGATGTTTGCAGAACAACAAAGATTGATGCACTGTGAGAAGATTTCCTTGCATGAAAATGCAGGTGGAAGGTTTCCATTATGGATGACACTCATTCATGTCATCCTAGTGCTGATTTGGATGAGACTACAAGTGAGTTGTGATTTATTTCCAGCTCATTGGTATAGTCATGAATCTCAACTAGATATTTGGGATCCTTCACTAAATAAGCAGAACAAGTGGGCACAACAGCTAGTCAACATAGTAGGCAGATTCATGGAATGCAACAACTTATACGTCATGAAGTAGTTCAACATAATACTAGGCAAGTCAAAGGTACGTCCTATGGGGGAGTTCATCATGGAGACATAATTCAAGAAAGAAGAGATCAATCCAAGACATTGAAGGACACTGAGGAGTTTCCATGACTCTATGGAAGAAAGATCATTTAATGATAGTCACTATTCTTCTTAGGGGTAAGATGCTTGATCACAATGGTGTTTGGATTTTTGTGGTTATGTTTGATTTTACACTTCTCAGGTGGTTACCAAAGAAAATAAATGTTGAATGGAACTTGAGGGTTGAGGAGCACAAATTTGACATAGGTGTAATGAATATGGATTACATAAGACACGAGCCAAGGGTCACTTTGAATATGGCTCCTAATTTTAGGTATGTTGTCCTCAAAATGTCCACCACACTCCACACTTTCCTCGCAGCCAAAGAAGTGTTTCCAATCACATTGTGAAGGAGTTTACAATCCATAATCAGTGATAAAGTGTTCAAAGTTGGGACAAGATGGTTTCCAACCTTTATAACTCTGATTCAAAGCAAAAAGGCACAATGTGGCAGCCATGGTATGATGATTCCACTCATATTTTCCTTGTGCGGCTATGAATCAACAATTTGAGGTATCACAATCAAAGGCTAATTCTGAGAATAAATCACCAATCAGACAAAGTCATGTTAAATGGAGGACTATTTAATTAGACAATATCTTTGAGCTCATGTTTAAGAATTTTAATTCTAGTTTTCAGTGTGTTTGTTGTCAGATTAGACCTTTCTTCTCTTCAGAATTATGATTCAGGTGTCCATCTCTTGTTCTGATCATTCTCTAATAATTGGCACAAAATAAATAAATATATGTGTGTGAATGTGTATTTAAGCCAAGAGGCTTCCTACAGTCACAGAACAGCATGAGCTAAAAGATTCCGTGTACATAAAAACTCAAGATTAAATCTAGGATTTGTAACAAATCTTAACCGTGTAAATTACACAAAAACATCTCCTTAAATCTCGCAAAAATTAATAAATTTCTAGTGTTCATAGATAGACTATTCCTACAGAAATTCCCGATTAATGTGCCAATACAGATGAGTGCGGTCAATTAATTCTCCCGGAATGCAGGCCGGTGCAGTAAAAAGTAAAATAACTAAAGACATTCGAGCGGTTGTCCCGCCACACAAGCTTATGACACGGGAAGGGAAAATTAAGTGTCAAATATATGCTAACTGATTGGGGATTTTAAGACAGACTACCATTTAGAATAAGAAAAATATTAATTATGAATAACTTTAGAATGTCTTATAAAAATGCATATTTTTTAAACATCTTAGGCACCGGAAATCATATAATACATCGGCATAATTTTTTTGACATTTTGCTTAAATTGAGCCGAATCATGTAAAATGTTGTCAAAAGTCTGTTTTACGTCAAACCAAACATAAGGTTTTTGTGGGTTTGTGTCAAGGAAGATGCTTGCAAATTTCTGGAAATTTGAAAATTAGGGTTTCGTACCCCTATTTTTAGAAAAACCCCTGAAAATAGGACCTTTCCAGAATTAGTTGAAAATGATTTTGATAGGATAAATTAGCTTCACGATCACACTAGTCAAGTCGAAATCACCAAAAAGTTTGTTTTACTTTGGTGGGTCTATTTCCATTTTTCAAGAAGAAAGTTGAGACCTTTGCAGCCGTTAATAGCAAAATGGCTCTGGTACCAAAATTAAATCTAAGCCTCAAAAAGCTCCTTGAAGAAACCATGGCAGAAAATGACAAAAGCATTGATGTTTGATGGAGGAGATTTAAAGTAGGAAAAGGCCAAATTTGGCTAGCACAGGAAATGCTACTGGAGAGATTCAAGCAAAGTGCCAAGCCCTACTGGAAGAAGGCGCCCTTGGTTCTCAGGGGCCAAATGCAGTCACTAGATCCATCTGAAACATTCATCCTCTTCGTGTTCCTGCTGGCTACCTGATGAAACAATCAGCAAGATCATCTATTCCAGGAATCACTGGCAAATGTCGATGGAGTACGAAGATGCTGTAGGCGAGAGTCGTCCAAAATGGCAGTCTTGCATGAAAAAGGTGCCCCTACTGAAGAAAGGCGCCCTTGAATGGGGTGATGAAGATGTCACCTGTTGAGAAATGTTGACTTCATGAATTTGTCAGTCAACCTGCAAGACAAATTAGGCAACTGCAGTGATTGATCAACTAAGCATGCAAATTGAAGATAAATCAGTAAGCTTCAAGGTAAAAGCGCCCTTGCTGGCCAGGGGCAACCTTCTTTTTGAGGTACTTGATTATGTTATCAACAACTATTGTGTATAAGGCACTTGTTTAGCTCCCTCTCGGCCTCTCAAACAAACCAACAGCCCGTTCATCGGACCTGCTAGGCAATCAAAGGAAGCAATCAAGCAGAAAACGATAAAGATGGAGACTAAAAGAACACTGAAAAATGTGCCAAGTATCAAGAAAAAGCTCCCTTGCTGAAAAAAGGCACCCTTTCTTTTGGGCACTCAGATGCAGTCAAATTGCTAAGTGACCCCCCAGGATGATCTTCATTTGGATCGACCTCGACAACGAAACCGTTAGCAAAGGAATCCGACAAGGCAATCATCTAATGGCGGAAGATCTGAAAGCGGTGGTTTTCAACATGGAAATTAATTGGTAAAGAAACCAAAAGCATCTTTGGAGAAAGCATGCTTAGCTGCCCAGGGCCAAAAGCCCGACTTCCGAGCTAAGAAATGAGTCATCCTTTGCGGTGAGCTAGTCACACGATGAATGTCGTCAAAAGCTGGCGGTGTTTGAGATTCGTCAATCCATGAAAATATCAAACTGAGCATGAAGGAGGTTGAAATGGAGAAATTGAAGAACAAACATGGAAAATTGGCTAAGGCAAGAGCAAAAGCACCCCTGCTGGAGAAAGGCGCCCAAACTTCTGGGGCCTCAAACTAAGTTTTTTGGCTTTGCATCTCCTAGGCACGTCTCTTGACCTGATTCCCGACTCAGCCATGAATCTATTAGCAGTTGTTTAGGATCAACTGATCAATCGAGAAAGCAGATCGAACAAAAAAAGTCAACGAGGAATTTGTTGACTTGAGTTAGATATTTTTGGAGGAAAACTTGGCCAAAATAAGTGGAAATCAGCTTTTAGATCTCCAAATCAGTCTTCAATCATGAGTTGGTGCCCATACTTGATGCATTCAGGCATCAATCACTATGTATCAAGCTTGGACATCATTATTTATTGTTTGTCTTTGTAGGTTGGAGCTCAAGAACAACCATTTGCTCTCCAAGACGTCTTTTCAGGATCTAACATAGGGTTTTGACCATTCATTATTTTTGAAGATCAACAACACAGAAGGATGATTTCTCAGGGGTTGCATCCAAAGGCACATTTTTACAAGGCAAAAAATAACTTCCAATTTTCTCGTCTTCTTCCTCTCTTATATCTTAAACTTCTTGCATGTCATAGAAAACAACCGAATATCACAGATCTGGCCAACTAGGTATGATCAATACAATTTTCCGACAAAACTCATCTCTCCAAATTTTCTAGAAACAACAAACTTGCTGCCCCTATTTTTAGGGTTTTTTTTTTAAATGTCAGAATAAAAAATCTAACGAATTGGGTTTGTTCAGCATTGAAGCACAAACAATACCCATGTGTCAGATTTTTTCCGCAAAATACTTCTCGGCGAGTGGCTATTTTTAAGGGTTTTCAGAAGTTATCTGAACATATATCCATGTTTAAAGTTAGTAGTCGAGTTTTTCAATGTATAGCCGAATGCGACAGGTAGTCATTCCAAACACAGAACCGCCACCAGTTACTACCACATTACCTTCCACATTCCATACTAACAAGGTTGGATGACGTGGCTGCATAGAAGACTGAAGCACCAAGAGACAGTCAACGACTAGTCAAAGGAGTTGTTGACTCAAAATGATGAGGTGTCAGACGTCTAGTTGGGACGTCCTACCCTCCAAATGGCATTTATGGCACTTAAAGTTGACTTGATGCCTCATTCCAAGTCAACTCAAAAAGACATTAAATGTGACTGGAGTTAACTTGATGCCCCTTCCCAAGTTAACTCCACGTCCCACAAATCATGCTTGTCAGATCCCACTAATTGAGGATGTCAAATTTGACTTCCATAATTTGTGGATCTCAAATCTCCACTAAACGTGGATATCTATTTTGGAGGCACACTTTGTAATAAAGTTCACTTTTAGTTTAATTTCAGTCAACTCCAGTTGACTCTTTGTTTAGCTTCAGTTAACTGAAGTAGATTTCCAATTAACTAATTGCTCACCCACTTTTAGACATAGGAATAAATCTTGCTAATTGATTGGCAAGAACTCAAAACTCAAGGAGATTTTAGGGTTGCCTACTCCTTTGAGTTCTATAAATAAGAGCCTTGGGCTCATTATTTTGTAACTTTACTTCACGGAAGCAAAACACTGAGCAATTTTTCCTTCATATTGTTCGCTTAGTATATGTTCTTGGATTGTATTTGTTGTAGTTAAGCACCAAGTACAGCTTGTGCTCTCTCTACTCAGATAGGTGTGTCCAATCTTTGTTCATGTATCATTGGTTTGATCACAGCATGTGTGATTATCTCTTCAAGATAAGCTATTGTCCCAACATGTATTCTTTGGTGAAGTATTGAGATAATAAATCAGGAGAGTTACCATAGGATAGTAGTTTACTTTATTCCTTTCATTTACGCAAAAATCAGCAACAAGAGGGATTGCCCCCTCCCAATTTGAAGAAGCAAACACTACATAACTTGCAATAGCTGACCGTTTCCAATAAGCACTCCAGAGGTGCTAATTGAAATGCCAACAAATAATATAATAATAAGAATCATATATTGATAATATTATATAATTTAACTTATATTATATTATTTATATATTATAATATTTGTGTGGTTTATATTTTTTTACTATTTTAATTTAATAATAATGTAATATAATATAATATAATTTAATATCATACAATATAATAACATTAATATCATATTAATAATATAATAATATAATATAATAAATATTTTTTTGATTTTATTTTATTTTCCATAGTACGATAAAAAATAAATAAAGATATCTCTCGGCTTTATTTATATAGATTATTTAAAGATATATATGCTAGTTTACACATAGATATATACATATATGTGTACATGTGCATAGGTGTACATGTATGTATGTGTTCCTTAGGGATTTGACGACAAAGCCTCCAACAAGGCCAAAGAGCAGTGCCCTTGGCACATTCCCTGTTGTGATACAAGTTGGGGTCAAGGCAGAGCCCCCACCACCAAATCCCAATTAGGCTGATAGAGATCACATGGACCTTCATGGTGTATGTCATTTTTTCATAATTTTATCACTATGGTTTCTCCAACACCAAATCCTCATTATTTCTGATCAAATCTTCATTCTTTGGAGAACTAATAGTAAAGCTAGGGAATCTAACCCATCTAACTAATGAGGGTTGTGCAGTTGAAGACAGGGATATCATCATTCTTGAATTTATTTGTTTATTTTCTTCTCCATTTTTAACTTCTTAAAAATTCCATACAATAGTCAGCAAAAACTCACTAAAATTTATGAAAAATTGATAACATCCACCACAAACTCACCCTCACTGCTTTCTCCACTCTACAAAGCCCAAGGTATTGGTGACATGAATTAAGAAATATTTGAACACTAACTTTCTAAAGTTAAGAGAGCATGCATTGGACTAAACAAAAACAATTACAGTTGTTTTAATAGTCTATTTTGCCTCCAATATCATGTGAGTATTCCTTCTTTCTTCCAAGGTCAACCATTTGTAGATGCCATCATGATGTGTGTCTGTTCAATGCTTTGACACAAATCAAAGTTGGTATCACAACATAGTGAAACTGTGAGGAATCCTCAGCATCCTCAAGATGAACGGGCGACTTCTAGAAATCCCTAGGCCCTCTTGGGGATGTTGGGGCACCCCCCAGACATCCCCAAAAGGTGAGGAGAGGGAGTGGAGACATCCTGGATACATCTCTTGCTTCTGCTAGGCGCCCCAAAAACATCCCCACTCGATTTCATATCCCCATTTCTGAAACTCTACATTTTCAGGGAGGGACATGTCCCCGTGGAGCTATGATATATACATACATAATAACATACCAATATTGATGGAGCTTAAATATAGATTGGAGTAGATTTTCCCTTACATTTCATCTCTTACAAGCCAAATGAAAATCTGCTGAAAGAGTGTCTCCTGAACAAATAATAGTCCATATCTTTCAAGCATTATCAGGAAGCTTTTCCAAATGAAAACATAACCTTTATTTTATTATTTATGTTAGAAGCCCTGCAATTTGAGTACAATCATAGCATCACCAATGATTGAATACAAGGTCAAGAAGTAGAAAAACCAAGAATCAAAGACGACCACAGGCACAAGTATTTCTTCCATCTTCTATAGGCACCACTGAGAACCAGCACTGCACACTCAACAAATGAACTAAACCCGTGAACCCCAGCAGACTTCTTAACCTCATAAACTAAAATAATTTCAAATATCCCTCTGAAGTGCAACTCTTGCCAAAATAAAGTTAAATATTGCATCATCTTCAAGCAATAATGTGTTTCTTGGCACTTTGGAGACTAAAATGTTTGTCTACAGGCAAAGAATTGAGAACTCGTGGCATAAAAAATATGGCAACAAAAGTGTAGTTTATTTCTATCCTACCTCATACAGTTGCCACCACAACCAAAACGGAAAAAAAATGTTATCTTACATATTTTATTTAAACTAGAATCTCTATTTTTAAACTCCAGGCAAAGGTTATGTCCATTCATATCAATGGACCAATCTGCCATGAATCCGGCGTTGGATTTTGAGGAAGCCAAATTTCCCAGCTCCAGGTGAAGAACCCTCAAATATAAAAGGTAAGTGACCTGTTGCAGCTTTGTAACGTTGCTGAATCTGCACATTTGAAAATGCCTATTATAGCATGAACCCATTATAATGCATATAATGTAGTTGTCTTTTGGTTCAGTAACAATCTTACCTCAATAATTTCCTCACTACTTTGAATGCAATTTCGACCAAGCACGCAAACAGTCCCACCAGATCCTCCACCCGTGATTTTTGCACCAAACAGTGTACCTTTCTCTTCAGTTCCATTCTTTTTCCTATGCTGTATTTGTTGAACAAGATTTACAAGCCGATCTGTGCCATCTGAACCAAGGCCGCATTTGGAGTAGCTATAGTGTGACTGAAAAATGAAGCAACACTTTCATAGTTAGTCAAGATTAACTTCCAAGAAATAAAGCATACAACCATTTCTTCATTTTCATAAAGTTACTCCTCAAAAATTCAAAATTGAAGCTAAATTCTGTATGAAGAAACTTGTCAAAGCCGAGAAGACTACAAGTACATGAAGTATAAGGAAACACCTGGTATAAAAGTTCTCCTAATGCAGAAAGTTGCTCGTCTGTAGATACTGATGATAACAATGCTCCAAATGCCTGAAACAAAAAAAGGCACTAATAAATGAAACAAAGAAGGCTAATAATTTGAATCTTTAATACATGAACAAGTAGACCTTTTCTGCTAAGTTTTTTAGAATGAAAGAATATCTCAGTCAAAGAAGCTAAGGACTGACATTTTAAATTATGATCTTAAAAGTCATCTATACATATGATGTTAATCTATTTTGAGATACATGCATGTCTGCTCATAAAGAATACACACATATGTGAAAACTGCAGCAAATATAGTTCCATTTTGTGGATCTGATTTCACACTGCTTGCTATCCATTACAAATCAAGGTGAAGGTACCAAAAGGCTCAAAATATAGAGTTGCTATGGCCGGAGACGATCAATCATATAAATGAATATTATAATTTATTATTATCAACTATGACAACAGCCTATAGATGATATGAATATAAATTTTGTTCTTTTATGGCTACTCCAATTCAAAACTTTCACATGTAAAAATGTAATATATTATTATCAATATTGTATTATACTATAAAAATGAATATTATAATATATTATTATCAACTATGCCAACAGCCTATAGATGATATGAATATAAATTTTGTTCTTTTATGGCTACTCCAATTCAAAACTTTCACATGTAAAAATGTAAGCGTATTGCGTTAATTATTTCTGTTCTGGGATAATGCAAAGAGAAGTGCTCAAATATTTCGGTTGGCAGGCCTGAACAACTAAAATCTTTGTAACAGACACAACTTCCGATATGTTTAATGGCATACAAACTTACATAAATAATATGAACATCAATTAGTTCTTTGATGACTAGTATAATAGATAGATTTGATATAGGGCAAAGCCAGTATGATTGTGATGCAAAAAACAATCAGAATAAGGGTATGCACATTTGAACCCCATCAATTCTATTTTTTTGTGTTAGAATGAAGGAGAGGGAAAAAAGTAATGTTGGAATTTATAATCTTGTCTAAAGAACTAATGAATTTTAGGTTAAGTGTCTTATATAGGTGAACATCTTTGGAATCTAGATACGTTCTGGGTCAGCCTCCTTTGGTATATATATTAATGTGTATATATACACATCCAAACCCATTGGTTTATCATCAAGCATCAAGTTATATAAAATGTTATAGCCCATGGGCACCAATCACAATAGTATGTTTTCATCTCTCTTTTCTTCACATCATTCTTGTCTTGTTAAAACTTAGCCTATTCATTCCAAAGGATGCAGAACTACTGGTGTCTACATGGTATCAAGGCAAGCAAGACTTTCCTTCAAAGCATTTTGATTTAAAGAGGCTTTCTAACAACACTCTAATTTTCAAGAATTATCATATCTTGCAAACTCTTCCAAATTTTTTGGAGATATTTTCAAAGCAGTTGAGAATCCACATAAGGAAAATCAAGTTTTGGAATTTATTTAATATTTTTACATTTTTAGATTTGAGGCCAACCTCATTCTAGAATTGTCTAGTCAACGTTTCATCAAAGGCAAGTTATCGGCATACTCCATGCTCTTTGCCCAATATTGCAAATAAGATAATCAGAGATATGAAGTCCATGGACCAAATTACCTACAACAAGAAATATAAACTAACGAGGAAGAGGACTAAGGTATACAAACTAATGAGGAAAAAGACTAAGGTCAAGTCACTTCTCAACAAGAGAAGAAACAAGATACATCTTATTTTTGAAGAAAAATGTGATTATTGCACAAGATTTGGTCATAAGCACATAGATTGTCATTCTTGGATTCCAAATATCAAAGAAAATGCTCAGGAAATAGGGAAGATAAGTTCCCCACTTCCTAAAAACTTACAAAGGTTATGTTACTTCCTCACTTCCTAAAGACTTACAAAGGTTATGTTACTTCACATCTTGCTCCTTGTGTTGCTTCTCCTTGATTCATTGCTTTGGTTGCTAAGGCAAATGGTATCAACATTCTCTAGCATCATGAATTGGATTAAACAGGCAAATGGATAAAGTTGTCTGCAAACTTAAGGAACTCAAAGCACGCATTGAAAATCAATAATGACCAATGGAGGAAAAGTCTTCATTCAGATTGAGGAGGTGAGTATTTTAGCAAACAACTTCAAAGATATCTAATAGATCGTGTCACCTTCAGGCAGCCATGCATATATCCTTCGATATGTCAATGGATCTCTTCATCTTCGGTCTTTGAACAGTCTTCAAGAGGGGGCAATCCACAATAGTCTTGATGATCCAGCTCCTAGTCAATCATAAGAGGGGATGTTGGAGTTTGTAATCTTGATTCTTGTCTAAGGACCTTCTAATGTATTTCAGGCTAGGTGTCTTATTCAGGTCGGCTTCCTTTGTATATGTGCCATGTCAGCCTCCTTTGGTATGTATATTGATATGTATATATACACATCCAGTCAAGTATCAAGTTATATAGTGTTGTAACCTATGGGCACCATCATATGTTTTCATCTCCTTATTCGTATTGTATTTTTTTCTTATTAAATGCTCAGTCTCTTCATTCCTAAGGATGTATACCTACTAATTTCAACAAACAATAAAACAAAATGAGCTTCCTGCCTATGCTGAAACAAAACATTTTCCATGTGGTTGAAAAATTGTGCAACATACAAGATAATAAGTTTCCAATCTTTATAAAACAGACAAAAATGTGTTGAAGCAGCTAAAATAGAGCATAACAACTTCAAACTCAGTGTCCCCTATGTTTGTCTAAGAAATAAAAGACAGTAAATTCCATTGGTTTGTTCAGTTTGTTTGTCGTAAGAAGTAGCAAGAGATCTGACTGCTTTCCCTCCAAATTTTATACTACAGAAAATGTACAATATAGGAGAATTACAGCTAAGAAAAAGCACAACTGTTCCCAGCAAGCTTATATAACTTCAGGGGCTGAAAGATGCGTGATAGGCTGAGAATTAATATTCACCAAATGAATGTGGTTTCAACTATCTATATATAATATTATACTATACTTTAAAGCTCACTGCATTTGCAGATAAATATTCCATATCCTTTACCAGATGTGATACCCCTAATGTGATTTGTCATTTTTTATTGTACCCTACTCTAATCTTTGTTGATTTGTTTATCATTCTAAACTAAGAAAACTTCCTAGTTTTTATATATTTCTGACCAATGCTTTTGTCCCATTTATTTTGGCTGATCATATTATTTTGCATGCATCCCTCATGGCCTAAATCAGGATCATCCTAATCAGAAGTTAAAGCAGGAAAAGCATTGCATATAAAACTAATATGAAAATAAGTTGACACAAATGGTATACATTAACATGGAAGTTCTCATAAATGGGATGTGTTGTTGGATCTTTTATCGCATAGGTGCCCTTGGGATCAATAGTTGTCACTGGGTCATTGTGACTGCCATATGTATCCATAAAAGCCCTCCCGCTTAGCTCTTCTGGGAGTATCTTTGCATAATTTGCTTCATATCTGCAATTCAATGACAAATTAGAGGAAATCTAATGAGTTAAAAAAATGTTGTGAAATTTTCCACATATACAGAATCAGACTATCAATGGTACACCAAAATTTCCCTTCCATACAAGATATTGAGACAGTTGTTGAGCAATTTCCTATTCAAAGTTAGAAATCTGTTGATAATTAAGCCCAAAACAAGAATTAAATTGAAGTTTCTTAAGCCATGGCTGAGAAACAATAAATATACCTGTGAGGTGGAAGGTTGCACAAGTAATCTAATTTTGCTTCTTTTTCAAGCAAGGCAGAACCATATTCGTCAATTTCATCATGGATAACTCCATTTCTATATTCTTGTATGGTTGTGGCTGTTGAGGGTTGAGAAAGCAGAGCTAATGCTGTCGATTTTATAATTTGGCGCCCCATGAATGTTCCAACCCTCACAGAACCATAGTCTGCCCCACCAACACTGCAATCAAAGTAATAATATTAGAAACAATCTTTCTAATCCATGCTTCTACACTGTATAGTATATACAACATTGAATGTTCTAATTCTACTGATAAGCCTATAATCCTAAGTTACATCATGACTGCATGTCCAAATAACAACAAAGATTCTACAAATGAACTTGGAGATTAGCATTGCATGCCTTCACAAGGATAAAAGTTGATTGCAAGAAGGCAACCAATGAATAATTTATTTCTTTTAAGTCAATATCAAAAATGCCTCACATCATAGTGGAAAAGCTCAGACTCCACAATAACTCGGCAGGCCCAAAAATTTTAAAAACTAGGGAATCGGCAAAAACTTTGGGAAAACTCCCCAAATTTATAAAACATTTGCAAATGCATAAATTTTAAAAAATATTCTTCAAAAACACACATATTACTGATTTACGTCATATATAAACCAAAAATTAGAGTTTAATACATATCATAGACCCAAAAATGAGTTCAACCTTCAAATGCATATGAAGTTCAAGTTTTAATATCAGTAAAAATTATAAATCATAAATTTCATCTATGACTAAAGCTCAAAACAGTCTGCTACCACTGTGTGGGTGTTGCAGAAGTGGATGGTATTGCTGCAATATCCTCAGCAAGTGCCTCATCCATAGTCAAATGTGGAAATTATATGAATTTCTAAAATTTTGTTCATATTGCAAGTTTAAACGACCTGCAGGCTTGAATTTTCACAGTTGTGATTGTGAAAATTCAGGCCTGTAGGTCATTCAATTGAAAATTGCTTACAAGTTGAAAAGACCTGCAAGCTAGAATTTTCATAGTTATAATAATAATTGTGCAAATTCATGCCTGCAGGTTGTTAAATTGAAATTTTGTTCATATTGCAAGTTTAAACGACCTACAAGCTTTGAATTATAATTGTAAAAGTTCAACATTTTCAGGCTTCAGCATAGAAAGGAAGCAAAGGAAATTAAACTATGAAAAATAAATTACAGCCTGCACATCATTTAAACTTGTGATATGTATTATGAACAAAATTACAAAAATTCATATAAACTTGCATGTCATTTAAAATTTCTGATATCAAGCCTACAGGGACTCTCCCTCAACTCAGTCAACTTGCAAGGAAAGGCAAACAAAATCAACAAAAACCTTTGTAATTGAATTTACAATTGCATGCCCTAAATTGTGGCCTATCATCACCAATCATGTGCCAAAAATGCAAAAATCATTAAAAAATATTTAACAATAGGTGGAAAAAAGGAATTTATACTCTCTAGGCAAGTTTTTAATAAAAAAATCTGGAGTTTTCAGTGATTCATGGACAGGGTTTCACCAAAAATCGCCCCCAAGTTTTTCAAAAAACCATCAGCAAGTTTTTAGGCGAGTAACTAGGCAAGGTTTTTGGCTTGCAAGTACTCACAAGTTTTGGGAGTACTCTATGAGTTTTTCAAGTATGCTTCACATATCACTTTATCAAGGACATGCTAATTGTTGGCAACCTTTGTTGACAAAGGAGAGCTTGAGACACAAGAAGTCAAAAACTGCCTCACGCACACACCCATACCTAGTAGACATTACCATTAATCTTTAGATTTGGATTTCAAAGCACTTTGACTGCCATATCTCAACTAAAGAAGTATACATGCTTTTTAACCTTGGTCAATACATTTAATATTGTACAATTAATATGTGACATTCCTACAACAAGTTGAGCTCATTTCATTTTCAAAAGGATTGCAAAGTGGTTCTATCCTAAATAAATCAAATTTTTCAAGATTAAAATGATATGAAAGGTTACAAGTAATCCATCACAGCAGGCATTCTCTTTGCAGAAAATATTCTAAGCCAATTTAAAGATCAAATAGGCATGCAATAGGGCATTTTACAAGATTTTTGAAGTGCAATACCTTGAGACAAACTAGGATTAATTCACTTATCTTGGTCTTATATTCTTTTCTTTTGACTACTAAGGGATATTTCTTCCATCAAATTTACCTCGGATTTGCATTGGCCTTGTCCATTGGGTTATGTGACTCTTGAAATTGGATGTGGTAGCTGACCCAATTTTGATAATTTTCCAAAATAATAGGTTGCAGCTAAAATATTGCACACAAGAGATATTGTTCTATTTTTTATACTCGTTCAACACATATTACACATTTATATAGCAACCACTCTCTAATAATATGAGTTATTCTAAAAACTCTACACCTACAATCTCTTGTATATTTGTCCTATACATAATATACTAACAAACCACACAAACAATAATATTAAGTTGTTTCTCAACACTTATTACACTTATAATACCAATTTAATAAACCATGTGAACACTAATTCTTAACACCCCCCCTTAGTGTAAACATGGGGAGAAAGAACATCACACAAGCTGGAAATAGAATCGTATGCTATCTAGATTTTTCTGTACATGATCACCTATATACGAGAACTTATCCCGCTTTCACTTCCAATGAACTCATCACCGGCCGACCACACTTCCAAGAAGTCCAACAGTCAAAGGATCTTTGTAGCCAACTGCTCTCCTATACAACTATTTACAATATCGATGATGTCCATATTCTCCTCCTTTCAAACTTTAACACTTTCATCTGCAATAAGCCCAAGTCTTGTGGGTCATGATCTTGATTCAAACGAAAGGCACATCTCATCATCCTTTCATGGTTTTCACACAGGTTTACCAAAAATTTGGACACGAACAGGACCACTCATCTGTTCACCTCATATGGTTTTCTGGATTACCACTAACCTTTTCAAGATCCATGAACTGCATTACACTAGTGCTTTTATTTATTATAATATTTTACACTAGGAGGATACATAAGTAAATAACACACATTAATAGAAATAGCCACCGGTGTTGATCATGCCACTAAATCTCCAACAACATAGAAAATAAAATGCCACCAAAGCTTGTAAGCGACCTCGTCATTGGTGACTGATGAGAGGATGCTAAGTGTCCTCCAACCCCCTATGCCTCCATCCTCCATTGAGCTTGCTACTTAACAAATTTTGACTTGAGGCTCAATTTTATAATGCCCCCCCTTAATATGGATGTCATGTGCAAGTGATAATGCATCCATTTACAAATGAAACATTTTTTCTTTTTATTTTTAATTTTTTGACACTTTTTGATAGACATACTTTTGATGACAACAATTAATGTCTTGTGAAAATACATCTACTTCTTAAAAAAATGAAACAACTTAACTTTAATCTTAAAAATATCATTCAAAATGAATCGCTTCTTACTTTCTCACAATTATCACAAAATGTTTACCATAGCCTTTTGTAATGTCCCCATTTTGGCCATACACTCTTCTTTTGGATTTAGCCTATTTCCGGAAATCCGTAGGCTAAGCTGAAGTATAAAACTAGGGTTTCCTCTTTCAGATACTGCTCAGTTGGCGTTCAGAGGATGTTGTGCAGACTTACTATTTATAGTAGTTTGCTATTTTTAGCAAGTCTATCTTTTGGCAGTATCTATCTAGCAGCAATTCAATCCTTTGCAGTTCAGTGTTCAGTTTGGCTTTCTGATAGTTTTGAAGTTAACTTATTATTTTTGGCATTTACTATTTTTAGTAAGTTCATTTTTGGCAAAAGCATCATCATCGACTTGGTTTAGTTTGGCATTTGTCAGTTTGCTATTTTTAGCAATTCATCAGTTGCAGCTTGGGCATTGTATTTGGTTATCTCCTTGGACTGAGTTTCAGACTTAGTCAATTTTCATGTCTTGAAGTTGTACCCCACGCTTAGGCTTGATGACTTCAAGTTGTTTTAAAGAAGGGGACATAAAGGGGTCAAGTGAGCATTTAATTATTTAATAAATGCTTTATTGTTGCAATATGAAATGGATGTCTAAAAGGGAAGTTGAATGATATTTTATTATTTCAAAAAGTAAAGGCAAAAAGGTGGCGTCCCTTTTGGAAGTTGAAGTGATTCAACTTCTTGGAATTTGAAGAGTTCTTGTTGCTTCATTTGCCAACTAAAGCTTATATATTGCTGCTATTTGAAGAGCTGATTATCCAATATTTTTATGCTAATGTTATGCTGTCGAAATGACAACTTGTCTAATACTTCGAGGGATGCTTACCTCCTAGTTCCAATCCAGTTTCGTGTCTGAAATACAACACCTAGTTGGTCATTTGCTGCTTCTCAAATCAGACTAGCAGATTGAGCTCAATAGTTGAAGATTTTGATGAAATTTCCAGTTTTGAAGTTGCTGATACAGTCACAGCTGAAAGTGGTTTTTGCATACAGCTTTTGGAGTGAATTTAATTTGCTTGTGGGTACTTTTCCAATCCAGTCCTACACCCAAGGTGACCATCTTTGGAGAGATTCAGATTTTAGTTTTGAGTTTATGATTTTTACTTGTCAAAATCGCCCTTACTCAAGGCCGTACCATTCAAGGAAGCATTGGGATTTGTGCCAGAAATAAAGCTGTTGTTTGGTTGCTGTTTGATGATCAGAAAATGTTCGCCTACCTCCTAGGAAGACACAGCAAAAGACGGCATTCAATTCGGAGGTGAATTAAGTGAGTTATGAACATTTCATTGATTCTCATAGTTGCAGATTGATATTTCCAGTTTACAGTTTTTGTATCAGATTTTAGAAGTTCTGATTTCTGATTCATTATCAGCTGTTAGAGAGATAAATAATCATATGAAAAGCATCTAATATTCATGTGTTTGAAGATTATTGTAATTCCTATGTAATTTGCAGCTTATTTCTCATTTGTACAAACTGTAAACAGTAGTACTGTTCTAGTTTTAAATGCTGCAATTCTTTCTTTATCTTCTCACATAAGTACCCCTGGAAGGTTTACCGCCAGTGTGGTTAAATTGATTGTAACACTTTTGTACCCACTCATAGTGGTGAATCCCCACAGCTCTGTGGATGCCCACCGCAGCGGACAAATTGTTTTTATTGTAATCTTTTCCCCCCACTGTTTGGTGGTAGTGTGGAAATGCTTTTCATGGCTGGTTATCCGTCTATCAGTTTCTAGTTTTCAATTCAACACTCCGTCATATGTTAGCACCTCGCCCTTAGTGGGATCTTGAGTGCACATTCTTGACGTTGAGTAGTTTTCTTTCAAGTATTTTCATTTAGCTCCTCTGCCATATGACAACCCCTGTCCCTTATTGGGATTGAGTGTGCATTCTTGGTGTAAGTTCATTTCAAGTTCAGTTTTCTATTTGGAGCTATTGCTAACCGAGTTGATTAAGTGTTGGTTATGTGTGTTAATTCATCGAAAAAATTGGTTAGCATATTTCAGTGGTATCAAAGCAGAAGTTCCTGCCATCCTGTTGGGAAGAACCGAAAATTAGTGTTGCCACAATGGACATCAACAGATTTGTCGAACAGTTCAGGAGGGAATGTGAACATGATGCTTCCATATTCCGTGCAGAATATCAAAGTATGTCAGATGAGTTCAAGAATGATGTTTCTTTTGACTGCTACTTGAATTGTGTGTTGATTAGGTATCCTGAAAAGGTTGGTGTGGTCAATTACATCAAGAATAAAATTAAAAGAGAAGCAGAACTTGCCATGGTTGAAGAATCAAGGAAGGAAGAGGCAAAAGGATCTGTTTGTGGTTTGCAGCCCACAAGTAAGCAAATTGAAAAGAAAAATCAGTCAATTAGTGTTGAAGAAGACACAAGCAAGGTGCACATTTTGGTTCAAAATGAAAGTGGGCTTGATGAAGATACCTTGGCAAATGAGGAGATTAAGTTAGAGTCCCAAAATACATCCCTAGACTTGCATGGGATGGGAAATAATGAAGATTGTTATGGTAAGAAGATCATTACAGCAGTCTTGAGTCCTAATAAGGATTCAACCAATGAAGATCTTCAGACAAATGGCTTCTCAAAAGATGCTGGTGGAACAGTTGTGTGGGATAAGTACGTTGAAGAAGAGCAAGATGAAGCAAATACTAATGGTGTCTTTGAACCAGCTTATGACCATTAAGAAAGTGATGTTGTTGATGGTGATTCCGATGTGTTTTTATCTCCTCTTGTTGAAGATTTAGTGAAGGATAATTCTCTACTTGTTGCTGAGCCAATTCCATATGAAGAATTAATGACAAGTGTCCAAGAAGACTTCTTTGGTATGTATGTGGGCACTAATGATAAAATCAGCAACACATCTACTCAAGATAATTTCATTGAAGAAAAGCATGACAAAATATTCAAAGCAACCAGCTTTGATGATTCTATAATCCGATATAATGCTAGTGACTTGGGTGGTAGTGGGTTTGATTATCAAACTACATATGTGGAGAAAGTTATAGATGAAGATTTCAGTTCAAGTGGGTTGAGGAGTGACTCATTCAAAGAGTCAATAGTTGAAGAGGAGCATGATGATCTCTTTCCTATTGATCATTGCAATCAAACCTTTCACCTTTGGGATCCGGGCGCGATGTCACCAAGGTATGATAAAGAACCGGAGTGGGATAAATTCCCCTTTGATCCTGATGAAGTTCAAAAATCAGTTTGCAATACAAGTAATGAAGTGATCTTTGGAGGAGAAGTTGCAGCAATGGCTAATGAGAACGTGATTTCTTATGTTGAAGAGGAGAATGTTTTAAAATCAGCAAATGGTTTGGATGCCTTTCAGAATTACGCACAAGAAGAGTATGAGAACTTGAAAGGTCAAGATAGAGGAACTAATTTGTTTGAAGAAGCTTGCTTGGCAAAGCTCCATAAAAATTCCTTCGAGGTGGTTGTAGCCACTAAAGCAGAGTATGTTGCTACCAAGACTTTAAGAGCATCAATCAATAATGATTCATTGCTTGAAGATATTGTTGACAAGCCTTCTATTCAAGAATTATGCAGTGAAAAAAGAAGGGAGGAAGCTGATTTTGAAAATCATGACAATGAAAACAAATCAGAAAAATTGATGTTTGATGAGCGTAGTCTCTTTGCTGATTGGGATCAAGGGCCTAAAGAGCTGCAAGTTTTGAAGGATAACTTATTGGTTTCAGAAGAGAAAATTGTTAAGGTGTTATCAAGATTTGATAGCACACACAATTGTATTGAAGAACTTTACTGGGAGCTGCAGTTTGAAGAGAGACAGAATGGCGTTAAGGGTGGAGACACTCTTTCCATGGTGCGAACCATCAAAGAAGCTTTGGAATCAATAAAAACAGATTATTTGCATTTGCTCTCAGATAGAGATGATGCCATTAAGTTTGCTGAGGAAACCTATGATGCCTATCAAGAGAAGGAGAAAGAGGTTGATAGTCTTTGCCTTGATCTTACCTTAGCTCATCACTCTTTTTGCAAAACAGAAAATCAATCATCTATGTCAGCCACACTTATGGAACAAGAAGCTAATAAAAGGCTAATGGAGATCAAGCAAATAGTTGAAGGAATAAATGAATTCCATAATGTTGAAACAATGCATAATGCCATAGAGATTCATTATGTTGATAGTGATTGGAAGGTAAATCAAGAGTGTGAACTCTTGAGTTGGGAAGAGAATTTGCCCCAAGAAGGGATAGCTTGCAGCCATGAGCTAGATGTGATGACTGGTAATGTGTGTGATATTCATCACACTAAATTCTATGGATCAGCAACTAATGATGGGCATCTTCAAGTTGAAGAAAATGTGCATGAATTTTATGAAGACACCAACGAAAAGGATGAAGGAAATATTGTTTCTATGATTGTGTACAACAATCCACCATCTTCACATGATTTGTTAAATTATGAGTTGATTGACAATTTCTATGTGGATGGCATTGGTAAGAAGTTTTATGTTTTTGACATGCATAATTTTATAGTCAAGCATAAGATAATGTTGGTGGATCCATTCTATATGTCAAGCAACACTCTCTTGGGATGGATAGTAAATGAGCATTTAATGGTGTTCAAACTTGAACTGGCTGGTTTTCACTCAGCATTAACCAATGGAAGAGTACCACCTATCTTAAAATGGTTGATGAGGTCAGGTCTTGGAGAGATGCATCAAATTGTGGGAGAACTTTCAGACTTGCCCCTTTGGTTTCTAGATTGTGCATTGTTGATGAGGGATTATTCTAAAATGCTGGTCATGAAAGGTTCAAACTTTGCATTGATGGTTGCAGTTGACTACATGGATTTGTGTGCTCGAGACTTTCACTATGGCTCTTGGAGATATGTTGGGAATTCTTCCCAATGTGTTGGAGATTATTTGCAGTTGGGAATTCACGCTTGGAATTCTCAACATGGCTTGATGGAGATTGTTGCAAGTAGAAAAAATGATATTTGGAGAAATAAGGATTCAATTCTTAGAATCTTTGATGCGGCCCCCATCTTTACCAACCATTTGATGGTTCTTTCTGCTCATCAACTGGTGAATTGGAGAGATATTTTGAACAAAGGAAGGTTTAACGTTGGGTTGGAGTTTCTTGAGAGGATGTTTCCAGCCTTGAGCCTGAGCAGTTGTGCTATTATGGACACTAATTTTCAGTGTTGCAGCAGTTGTTCAATTCTTTGCACACTGATTTTCCTAAAATCAGACTTTAAGTGGTTCATTTCAGATTTCATGGGCAGCTGGTACACTCATTTTTTCTTTTTACAATCTTTTATCAATGATGATTTTTGGCTTCAAAAGTGGGTAATGGTGTTTCATAGTGATTCAAATCAGTATTGGATGGTGTTCAAGTTATGTTCTAGTGGCTTTCTTTGTACAATCTCTTGCACTAGTGTTTGGGGCAGCGAACCTTTGCCTGATTTGGTTCAACTTTTTGAGACTTTAGGGGAGAGATTGGTGGAAGTTTTCAGAGTTTTTCTTGAATATGTCAGAATTACTCAGAGGAGGCATTATACATCCTTAAGGAGCTTTGAGGATGCAGTTGCTATGACTTTGCAAAGAGCTGTTTTTTCCTTTGCAAACAGCTATGATGGAATCACATTTGCTGTTGTGATTTGGTTTGATGCTTTGAGGAGTGATGTTGATGAGAATATTTTTGAGTTGTTTAGATTATTCTTCTTTGTTCTCAGAATGGTGATTGACATTGACATTGCAGATGCTAATTCCTCAGAGTTTATTGAGCATGAGACGCTGCTAGATTTTGATTCAATTCCTTCTATGTTGTTCGACTTGAATTTCAGGCATGTTATCACTTTGAGGTTGCAAGGATGGTTAGTGCAGTTTTGGTGCAATGATTTCATTTGTATGATTAGAGTAGAGCAGCATCAACATGGTGGGGTTTTTCAGAGATGGACATGGGACCCCGGGATCCTATATGTTTGGTGGGATCAGTTTGGAGTGTTGTGGCATTGCTTAAGGACAAGCAATTTTGGGAAGGGCGGACTGTAATGTCCCCATTTTGGCCATACACTCTTCTTTTGGATTTAGCCTATTTCCGGAAATCCGTAGGCTAAGCTGAAGTATAAAACTAGGGTTTCCTCTTTCAGATACTGTTCAGTTGGCGTTCAGAGGATGTTGTGCAGACTTACTATTTATAGCAATTTGCTATTTTTAGCAAGTCTATCTTTTGGCAGTATCTATCTAGCAGCAATTCAATCCTTTGCAGTTCAGTGTTCAGTTTGGCTTTCTGATAGTTTTGAAGTTAACTTACTATTTTTGGCATTTACTATTTTTAGTAAGTTCATTTTTGGTAGAAGCATCATCATCGACTTGGTTTAGTTTGGCATTTGTCAGTTTGCTATTTTTAGCAATTCATCAGTTGCAGCTTGGGCATTGTATTTGGTTATCTCCTTGGACTGAGTTTCAGACTTAGTCAATTTTCATGTCTTGAAGTTAAAATCTCACGCTCTAGGCTTGATGACTCTGCTGTTTTAAAGAAGGGGACATAAAGGTCAAGGAGCATTTAATTATTTAATAAATGCTTTATTGTTGCAATATGAAATGGATGCCTAAAAAGGGAAGTTGAATGATATTTTATTATTCTTAAAAAAGTAAATAAAAAGGTGAAGGGCCTTTTGGAAGTTGGAAGGATTCAACTTTTTGAATTTGAAGAGTTCTTGTTGCTTCATTTGCCAACTAAAGTTTATATATATTGCTGCTATTTGAAGAGCTGATTATCCAATATTTTTTATGCTAATGTTATGCTGTCGAAATGACAACTTGTTTAATACTTCGAGGGATGCTTACCTCCTAGTTCCAATCCAATTTCGTGTTTGAAATACAACACCTAGTTGGTCATTTGTCGGGTTCCTCAAATCGTACTCAGCAGATTGAGCCTCAATAGCTGAAGATTCCTTTGGATGAAATTTCCGGGGCTTTGAAATTGCCGATACAAATACAAACCTGAAAGTGGTTTCTTTGCATACAAATTTTCGAGTGAATTTAATTTGTCAGGGTACTTTCCAAATCCATTCCTAAGCACCTACTCATCTTTGGAGAGTTTCCCCATATTTTAGTTTTGAGTTTATGATTTTTACTTGTCAAAATCGCCCTTGCTCAAGGCCGTACCATTCAAGGAGGCATTGGGATTTGTGCCAGAAATAAAGCTGCTGTTTGGTTGCTGTTTGATGATCAGAAAATGTTCGCCTACCTTCTAGGAAGACACAGCAAAAGACGGCATTCAATTTGAAGGTGAATTAAGTGAGTTATGAACATTTCATTGATTCTCATAGTTGCAGATTGATATTTCCAGTTTACAGTTTTTGTATCAGATTTTAGAAGTTCTGATTTCTGATTCATTATCAGCTGTTAGAGAGATAAATAATCATTTGAAAAGCATCTAATATTCATGTGTTTGAAGATTATTGTAATTCCTATGTAATTTGCAGCTTATTTCTCATTTGTACAAACTGTAAACAGTAGTACTGTTCTAGTTTTAAATGCTGCAATTCTTTCTTTATCTTCTCACATAAGTACCCCTGGATGGTTTACCGCCAGTGTGGTTAAATTGATTGTAACACTTTTGTACCCACTCATAGTGGTGAATCCCCACAGCTCTGTGGATGCCCGCCGCAGCGGACGAATTGTTTTTATTGTAATCTTTTCCCCCCACTGTTTGATGGTAGTGTGGAAATTCTTTTCATGGCTGGTTATCCGCCTATCAGTTTCTAGTTTTCAATTCAACACTCCATCATATGTTAGCACCTCGCCCTCAGTGGGATCTTGAGTGCACATTCTTGACGTTGAGTAGTTTTCTTTCAAGTATTTTCATTTAGCTCCTCCGCCATATGACAACACCTGTCCCTCATTGGGATTGAGTGTGCATTATTGGTGTGAGTTCATTTCAAGTTCAGTTTTCTATTTGGAGCTAACTCTAACCGAGTTGATTAAGTGTTGGTTATGTGTGTTAATTCATCGAAAAAATTGGTTAGCATATTTCACCTTTCCTCTAGACTTTCAAACCGAGTTGCTTGTGAATAATACCATGTTGTAATTCACGTTCTGGATACACAACTTCTACCAAAGGAGGTTGATTCTATTGAGTAGGGGAGAAATAGGTAAAAGAATAACCCTCGATCAAAGCCATGACTTGGATTTGCAATCAACATTATGATTACCCTCTTTTCTAAAATGCATCCAAATTCTATTATACCTTAAAGCAGCAAAGAGATTCACCAACAAATTGAAAAAACATTGTAGATGCTAAAACTTTTATGCAACAAATATCACGTCCAACTTCCTCTTTTGACTACTTGCAAAATACTCAAAATATTTCCAAACGATATTTGGGTTTTGTCTCCCTCTTCATCATCTTTCCAAAACATTTTGAATTTTTAAATTTCGTTGACAAATGAATGAGATATATCACCTTTTTACTAAGACTGCATCATACTGATATAGAAAAACGTGATTTTAAAATCAAAACCATATACCACTGCTCTTACCAACTTGCCTATGTATCAGTTTGGTTCAAGTAATATTCTTCATTCTTCCATTGGAACTCAATCTTTGTTGAAGGAAGCTCCATGGATTTTCACAAGCACAAAGATGATATTACTTTGATACCATGATGACTTTCCAAAATAATAGGTTACAACTAAAATATTGCAAACAAAAGATATTGTTCTATTTTTCATACTTGTTCAACACATACTACACATTTATATAGGATTTTAATCTCCTATATTTTAGGAACCACTCCCTAATAATATGAGTTGTTCTAACAACTCATATACCTACAATCTCTCGTATATTTGTCCTATACATAATATTCTGACAAACCACACTAACAATAGTATTAAGTTGTTTCTCAACAACTTTATATCTATTACACTTATAATACCAATTTAATAAACCATGTGAACACTAATTTCTAACACCCCCCCTTAGTGTGAACATGGGGAGAAAGAACATCACACAAGTTGGAAATAGAATCGTATGCCTATGCATACTTTAGGTTTGCATACTACTAAGTACTATCAAGATTTTGCTATACATAATCACCTACAAACGAGAACTTATCCCCCACTTTCACTTCCAATGAAATCATCGACCGACCACACTTCCAAGAAGTCTGACAGTCAAAGGATCTTTGTAGCCAATTGCTCTCCTATACAACTATTTACAATATTGATGACATCCATATTCTCCTCCTTTCAAACTTCAACACTTTCAACTGTAGTAACCCAACTCTTGTGGGTCATGATCTTAATTCAAACAAAAGGCACATCTCATCATCCTGTCATGGCTTTCACACAAGTTTACCACAAATTTGGACACAAACAAGACCACACTCATCTATTCACCTCATATGTTTTTTTGGATTACCACTTACCTTTTCAAGATCCACGAACTGCATTACACTGGTGCTTTTGTTTATTATAATATTTTACACTAGGAGGATACATAAGTAAATAACACACATTAATAGAAATAGCCACTATTGTTGATCATGCCACTCAATCTCCAACAACATAGACAACTGTCACTACCACACAATAGAAAATAAAATGCCACCAAAGCTTGTAAGCGACCTCGTTGTTGGTGACTACCGAGAGGACGTTGAGTGTCCCTCCAATCTCTTGTGCCTCCATCCTCCATTGTACTTGCTACTTAACAAATTTTGACTTGAGGCTCAATTTTATAATGCCCCCCCTTAATATGGATGTCGCGTACAAGCGATAATGCATCCATTTACAAATGAGACATTTATTTTTTATTTTTTTAGTAATTTTTTTGACACTTTTTGATAGACATACTTTTGATGACATAACAATTAATGTCTTGTGAAAATACACCTAATTCTTAAAAAAATGAACCAACTTAACTTTAATCTTAAAAATATCATTCAAAATGAATCGCTTCTTACTTTCTCACAGTTATCACAAAATGTTTACCATGGCCTTTCCTCTAGACTTTCAAACCAAGTTGCTTGTGAATAATGCCATGCTGAAATTCACGTTGTGGATACACAACTTCTACTAGAGGAAGTTGATTCTATTGAGTAGGAGAGAAATAGGCAAAAGAATAACCCTCAATCAAAGCCATGACTTGGATTTGCAATCATCATTAAGATTACCCTCTTTTCTAAAATGCATCCAAATTCTATTATACCTTAAAGCAGCAAAGAGATTCACCAACAAATTGAAAAAACGTTGTAGATGCTAAAACTTTTATGCAGCAAATATCACGTCCAACCTCCTCTTTTGACTGCTCGCAAAATACTCAAAATATTTCCAAACGATTTTTGGGTTTTGTTCCCCTCTTCATCTGCTTTCAAAAACATTTTGAATTTTTAAATTTCGTTAACAAATGAATGAGATATCATCATTTTACTGAGACTGCATCATACTGATATAGAAAAACGTGATTTTAAAATCAAAACCATATACCACTGCTCTTACTAACTCGCCTATGCATCAGTTTGGTTCAAATAATATTCTTCAATCTTCCATTGGAATTCAATCTTCATTGAAGGAAGCTCCATGGATTTTCACAAGCACGGAGATGATTATTGCTCTGATACCATGATGATTTTCCAAAATAATAGGTTGCGGCTAAAATATTGCACACAAAAGATATTGTTCTATTTTTCATACTCATTCAACACATATTACACATTTATATAGGATTTTAATATCCTATATTTTAGGAACCACTCCCTATTAATATGAGTTGTTCTAATTCATATACCTACAATCTCTCATATATTTGTCCTATACATAATATTCTAACAAACCACACTAACAACAATATTAAGTTGTCTCTCAACAACTTAATATCTATTACACCTATAATACCAATTTAATAAACCATGTGAACACTAATTCCTAACAAATTTAAACACTCAACATTTGTATATATTAACATGTAATATCTCTCTTGGAGAATTGAATGCAAGTCTCATTATCAAATGGTAGATAATGTAACATGGTTTTATCTTGCTTGAGTTTGAATCCAAATTTTAGAGGCATCAACATTTCTTCTCTCCGTTGCAAAATAAGCAAAGGGGTTTGGTCCTTGAGGAAAACAACAATAAGAAGACCCTATGGTGTAACTAGAGTAAACTAAAAGGACAAAGTAGGGTTTTTACCTAAACCCTCATAACTTGTAGGGAGAAGGGTTGTATTTCTACAAAGGCACCTAAGTGTCTTAAAAGTATTGTTGAAATTGAAAATCATGAGAAATGACAAAGCCACAACAAGGCTCTAACTCACTATAGAAGAGATGAAAATCAAACTACAATGAAGCTATGGTGGTTGTAGTAGAAAATAGCAAGCCCACAAAGGATTCACAACTAATGGATAAAGCCTCCCAACAAAAAAGAGCCACAACATTGAATGAATAGATGATGAATGGAGGTGATGAGCCAATGGAAGGGTCATGTACACTATAAATGGTGACAATCAATGGTAGGGGCTTGTAGACAAGGGTTGAGAAGCATTAAAGCTGAATTAATTAGTAGTGCATTGATTGTCTTGCATGGAAAAAGATTTGTTGCAAGGTTACTACCAGTTGTGACATGGTGGCCTAAATGAGTTTCATGTGAGGAACTACAACTAGCAATAGTGGTGTAGCACTGACCAAGCAACAAGTGAAAGTTAAAATCATTAGCCTTATTTATCAAGGAGAATTGGTGAAGCACTAATGAGGAAGCTATGTCCCAACCACAAGGTCTTGGATTCAGACCTAAACCCTCCCTTGCTTTGCATAACACAAAAGAAATCTTCCATAGATGGTGACATGTGGTGTACAAATGGGTAAGGTGGAAATATACATCTTATTTGTTGAATTCAATTGATTTAGAGTAGTAAGCAGCAAATTATTGGAGGTTTCCAAACTAAGGTGTGAAAAGTGTTAAGTTTAGTGATCAGATTAAGTGCACAGAAAATTAATTCAAAAATCAGACACAAAGACACAGCAGATACCCTGGGAAAACCCTCCTCTTGAGGGAGAAAAACCCAGCAACAATATATCACTTATATATTGATATGTAACACAAGAGTCTCCTTTACAAAGGCCGATATGAAGGCCAACAATATGCACCACAAACTGATGCAAATACAGAAACAATATGCTGCAAATCTCAGTGATAATACACAGCCTTCTATCAATGAATCGATCTGCTCTTGAATACAAACTCGCACTTGAATATATATCAAACTTGTGAGAATAACCGAACTGAATTGAATGAATTACAATGAAATCCCATCGATCATATATACAAGTTGAGAGAGAGGATGTGACTCTTCAAAACATAAGTCGACCAACATAGAAAGATGCGCCTCACCATAAAATCGCGTCCTTGAAGGTGGTCGGCCTCTTTTAACAAATCAGTTCTTGAATATAATTAATTATCATTTTATTAATGACGTGTCTCTTGAATATAAACAATCGCTATAAATTAAATAGCCTTAGCTCCATTTAATTTATCCAATGTAAGGAGATCGCTAGAGGAATGCTA
>VDFB02258667.1:0-29025 GCA_007258455.2 Sequoia sempervirens | reverse complement strand
TTGAGCATTGAGGTTAAAATGCAGTGAAATGTGAGCAAAATGAGGTTCAAATTTATTAAATGTGAGTACATAGGTTAGAATTTTGAAAAAAGTTCGTATGAAGGTTAGAAATTGGTGAAATGCAAGCAAATGAAGGTTAGGAATTGGGAAAAGTTGAGCAATGAGGTTAAGATTTGCAAAAAGTTGAGCAAAGGGGTAAGAAAATGAGAAAAGTGAAGCAATAAGCATAAGCCCATTCAATGTGCCTCAAATTAAATAGAGAAAACTTATTTAATAATTATTTAAAATCTTTAGGAAAGTTTTAAAATAATTATTTATATTTTCCAATAACCCCTTGACAATTTCTCATTGTCACAACACTGAAATTCCCATAAATTTTAACTCAAAAATATTTTGCCTTGAAATTCTGCCAAGAGAATATAAAAAAAACATGATGAGAAAAACCCAGAAAAATAACTTTAATTTGAGCAACCAAATTTTAAATTTAATTATTTTTGACATTTTGTTGAAAAAAAATAAAACTTAAATTTCTCTCAATCCGAAAATTGGGTTGCTACACAAACTTGCCACATTGTTCAGTAAACCCCCAAAAATATCCCTATAAGATAAATCATTCTAGAATCACCTAGTTCTCAAGATTTAATCGTTTCTACTTTTTCACGAATGCAGGAGACCAATTTTGGAACCAATAATAGAAAACCTCCAATTTCAACATCTAACATTTGAATTGATGTTACCAATCAAAATCCACCAATGAGACTCGACAACCCCTAATCCTACTCAAAATGGATGATTTGAAAATACCAAAGGAAACCCCAACTATCATTGCACTAAGTGATGATTTAACATGGAATTTTTTGAAAAATGAACTAGTCAACATTAGGGGACAACACTACTATAGGGTAGGAAATTGTGTACCTTTATAATTTCACACTATGTTTGGGTCCCTTAATTTATTCGACTTAATTAGGCTTCTAATTTTCTAAATTTTAAATTCCAAAGCTTTATTCTTACTGTTTTCCGAAAGGGGGACCAACATTAAATAAATGCATTTTATATTTAAATTGTTATGGATTATGTGTGTCCTAAAAATATAGGCCAGGACCCATTTGTCCATGGTCCCCTTTATGTGCTAGGACCCAATTTAAAAAATGTTTTTGGTGGATTTTAATGATCCAAATTCAAATTGCAAGTGTCAGCTTTTAGAATCTATTTTTTTTGGGAAATTAGATAAATACCTATAAATACATTAGACCATTTTATTATTTGAAATCTAACACACTTTATGAGATAAATTCTATTGATAAAATTATTGTCAAGAGCATTCAAGAGCAACATTAGCACTCATTTATAGCAGCAACAAAATCCTAACATCATGTCCAAGTTTATGTGTGTTTATGTTGTCTTGTGAAAGTTAACAAGCATTGTAGGTTTTCATGCATTCAAGCATTCAAGCAAATCAAGCAAGAATGATCCAATTCCTTTAAAGAGATGTGTATGATTTTAGACCTTCAAGGAAGTTATTGAAGGGTGGTTAGTTGCAAAAAGTGTCCATTCATCATTTCCTTCCTTTCCATTCAAGGTTTTCTATCATTGATATTGTCATTGTGAAAGTGGGAATACAATTCACGAGGTTTGACTGAGGCAAACCCCTATATGGCACAAACATTTTCCCCTTTTTTTTGTGTATGTGCAAATTATAGGTTAAAGAAGGTTTGAAGAGATCTTGAAGAGTAATTTTGTGTTGTTGCATTTGTTGTTATCATTCTTGTTAAGACATGAAAACTAAGTTGCAAAAATCATTTTCGTCATTCCAAAAAAATTGTAGAAGGAAATCAACCTCTCAGATCTAACATTAGAGGATTGTAAAAGTATTTTTAGAAGCCCTATCAAGGACCCATTCTTCCAAGGGTGAACTAGTCACTCTACACACATTGGGATCAACTTTTGGTGACAAGTACATGCCCTTTGATAGTTCTCAAATCTTCTTGCAAAGTGTTGTTATAATTTGTTCATCTTTGAGAATCTGTATTTTACATATTAGGTCATAAAGTACATTTAGGTTCATCATTTCAAACCATTCCTAATCATTCTCTTCCCCTAAAGAACTCGCCAACCCAGGTCTTATTGACCCAACATTAAGGTTTAAAGTCAATCTCTTGCCTTTGTGGTTTGTGATTCTAATGAAATTTGGGAAGAGGGCCCTAAAATCTTAGGCTCTTTGTATTGAGGACCTAGGTTTTTTCCCTCCCCTTTTCCTTCCATTTTATTTTGGTGAACCTGAAAGTATTACATCATATACCTTTTGAAAATTAGAAGTCTTTCAATTGCTAGATCTAGGATTTGCATCATTGTGTTTTAGATTCTTTGTTTAGGGTTACATCTTGCATGTTTGCATCATTAAAACTCATTGCATACATTTTGCATTAGTTTATATTCCAATCATTTAGATAAAAAAATGTCATTCAAAATCGCACTCAAAATTGTCACTTTTTTTTACACATTGTCATACATTTTCACTTACATTTCATCATAAAATTTTGGAAAAAACAATCACTATAAAATCATTTTGCAACCAAAAATAGTAATCATAAATAGTAACTCAATCACTTAGATTTTTATTTTTCAGACCCCTGTACAAAACTCATTCACCCCTAGATGACCCTGTCCTTGTACAAGTGCTACAATTTTTTTCACACATTTTTGTCTTTGTCTACTCAAATTTCTTGTACTTGCATATCTCTATTTCTATTTCAAAAATTGCATATTCTGGAGCATTTTTCATTTAGTTCTTTTAGTCAAAGAAAGTGCATTATTTAGAATCAAAATTTGCATTGCAAAGTCATCATTTTCAAGTCTTTGAACTTTAAATCAATCAATAATCATATTTTAGATTTGAAGATTGTATCAAAATTTATTCAATCATCTTTTACATTCTTGCATACTTGCATTTTGCATCAAATTAGAATACATTTTTGTTCCTTAGAAAATAGAAGCATATTTCCTTTTCAAGAGTATGGTTTTCATAGGTATCACATGGCTTGAATGATTATAATCTCTCTACTTATTCAAGCATAACCTAAGGAAAATAAATGAAACAATTAACAAGCATGTTAATCAACCTTCTAATATCTCTTCCATTCATGAAAATGTTATAGTGCAAGAGAATGTAATTACAGATAATCATGAAAATCATAATTGTTCCTCCCAATACCTTCCCTCCTCATGAAGAAGGTGCCTTGGTGTTAGAAGAACAATCATCGAGTGTCATGAGAATCCTATTCATACTTCTCCTAAAATCTCTCCAGCTTGGGAAGATATCATGGCACAAGAAGATGAAATCATTGACACATTTCCTAAAGTAATTTTTCCTAGTATTCATTCATCTCTCAATATCTCTCCCATTTGTGAGGATGAATTGACACAAGAGGATACAATCATGGATAATCATGACAATCATTATAACTATTTTTCTCCCAATACCTCTCTTGTGATAAAGATACTTTGGTGTTAGAAGATCAAATCATTGAAATTCATGAGAATATTGTTTATCTACCTCCCCCCACCTCCCCTACTTGGGAGGATATTATTTGGAAAGAGGATGAAATCATTCATGTAGAATTCTTTCAAAAGGCATTAAGAAGGCTTGCTTAGATGAAGATGATAAGGCCACCTTAGATATTCCATCTCCACACCAAAACATTTCTGAAATAAGTAAGAAACATAAATCTTACAAGATTTAAAAACTTGAAGTTCATGATCCTCTTGAAAATCTACATCACCCATTATATCTCCAAAATGAGCATGATTTTTACACACTTTTACACATAGGTTTAATTAAATTACTAGCTATACCCTAGGAAAAAATAATAAACAAAAGGATATCAATGGTTATTGTGTATATCATAGAATATTTGGGCATCTTATTGATGAATGTCATGCTTTAAAGAAGGTATTGAAAGAATTTGATCCTTTTTCAAGTAACAATTGATTACTTTTCTCCTTTCCATGTGATAGTTGTAGAATTATAACATGTTGACTACCACATGTATTAAACTTTATGCATAATTATCTTTTATGTTGCAAGGAGTACCATATCATAATTTATCTTGGTTCATCCTTGTCCTACACTTGGGGGGAAAGGGGTTAGCTAGCCTTGTCTTAAGTGTATTTCTTATCAAGATCCCTATTTATCTCCTTAAAACATTAGTGTAGCAAGTACACTAACATTTTAAAAGGGGACATATAGTCCCCCAATTATCATTTGCATGTTCCCTTCTTAGTGATGATGACACATATCTCCTAGGAAGTGTGAATTTAGTAATCAAACTGTGGTCCTCTTAATTCATGTGATGTGTCTTATTTGTGGTGATATTAGGCTTGATGTCTCATAAGAGTGTGACCTTTCTTGGCATATGATATTCCTCTTAGTGGTAATGCTATGGTTTGCATTCCCTATGGCGTGAATCTTTTATTCCTCGACTAGTCCTCTCTTGGTGGCAATGTAAAGTATGATGTTCCCTAAGGTGTGACCTTTCATGCATTAAGTAAAACCAATTTTATTATTTTAATTGTTTACCTTGTCATAAGCATGGCCACCAAGCATAATACAAATTGATTGCCAATGGTGCCTTTTGGGCTCACCTAGTGAACAATGGATTTCACTAGCCCTTGCAAGTATTTAATTATTTTTCCTTTGGGACTCACCTAGTAAAAGCTGAACTTCACTAGCCCTTGTGAGCATATTTTATGGACATACAACATAGGCTTGCTAGTCCATCCTTTTTTCTTTTTGCATTATCTTTGACATTGTATATTGGTGTACCTTATTTTTGCTACTACATACATGTGTGTGTTCTTTTTTACTTTTGTTGGTTTTCCATGAGATCATAGATCTTGGGGGCTTGATCACTCTCCTTGATACTTTTTCATCTTATCTTTCCAATAGTTATACAATTGAACCTCCCTTGACATTTATTTCTCTACTTTAGTGTGAGTTTGAGCATAGGTGCATACCCTCACTAAAGTGGAGGTGAAATATAGTGTATGAAATTGTATACCTTTAAAATTCCACACTATGTTTGGGTCCCTTAATTTATTGGAATTAATTAAGCTTCTAATTTTCTAAATTATACATTCCAAATCCTTGCTCTTACTATTTTCCTAAGGGGGAACCAACATTAAATAAATGCATTTAATATTAAATTGTGATTATGTGTGTCCTAGAAATATAGGCCATGACACATTCGCCCATGGGTGAATGGATCCCCTTTATGTCCTAGGACTCAATTTAAAATATGTTTTTGGTAGTATTTTAATGATCCAAATTCAAATTGTAAGTGTCAACTTTTGGAATCTATTTTTTGGGAAATTAGATAAACACCTATAAATACATAGTCATTTTATCATTTGAAATCTAACACAGTTTATGAGAGCAATCCTATTGATAAAATTATTGTCAAGAGCATTCAAGAGCATCATTATCAATCATTTATAGCAACAATCAAGATGCTAACATCATGTCCAAGTTTGTTAATGTTGTCTTGTGAAGGCTAACAAGTATTGTAGGCCTTCATGCATTCAAGAATTCAAGAGAATCAAGCAAGCATGATCCAACTCCTTTGAAGATATGTGTAAACCTTAAATCCTTCAAGGAAGCCATTGAAGGGTGGTGAGTTGCAGCAAGTGTTCATCCATCATTTCCTTCATTTCCATTCAAGTTTTCTATCATTGAAATTGCCATTGTGAAAGTGAGAACACTATTCATGGGGTTTGACTAAGGCAAACCCCTATATGTCACAAACATTTTTACCTCTTTGTGTATGTGTAGATTATAGGTTGAAGAAGGATTGAAGAGATGTTGAAGATCAATTTTGCATTGTTCTATTTGTTGTCATCATTTTTGTCAAGACCTGAAAACTAAGTTGCAGAATTAATTTTCATCATTCTGACAATATGTAGGAGGAAATCAACATCTCAAATATGACACTAGAGGATTGTAAAAAAGTATTTTCAGAAGCCCTATCAAGGACCCATTTTTCTAAGGGTGAACCAGTCCCTTTGCACACATTAGGATCACCTTTTAGTGATAGGTACATGCCCTTTAATAGCTCCTAGATCTATCTGTAAAGTGTTGTTATAGTCTATGCATCTTTGATAATATGCATTTTACATATTAAGTCATATAGTTCATTTAGTTTCATAATTTAAAATTATTCCTAATCATTCTTTACCCCTAAAGAACTCATCAACCTAGGTCTAATTGACTCACCATTGAGGTTGAAAGTCTATCTATTAATTTTTGGGTTGTTCATTCTAATGAAATTTTGGAAGAGGACCCTAAAATATTAGGTTCTTTTTATTGAGGACCTAGGGTTTCCCCCCCTCCTTTTCCCAACATTTCAATGACATAGAATAATTGAGATACAAATAGAAGAATATCACAAAATTTTTTGTTTCCTTTGTATCCTTGTGCCAACGGAGCAACAAGGGTCATCCAAAGAAAAGTCATAAACATAAATACATGCTAGAAAAACAACATGGGAGATCACATCACATGCAAGAAAATGCACAAAGGAATTTTGTCACATTCAAGCCAACCTAGAGCAGGTCGTCTACATCCCAATATTTCTCATCATATAAGGAAAACAACTAGATAAAGGAACTACAATAAGTTTCATATTAGAAGCATCACTAGGTTCAACATGTGGTGGGTCACTCTCATTAGGAGGATCATCATGGTTCCCCCCATAAAAATTCATAGAATTGGAAAATAACAAATACAACTCATTATGCACATCTTCATCAATCATAGCAATCTCGTCAACATCATATAAATTGATCACAATAGGATGTTTTATGATTATTGCATTTGAATTCTCTTGTTTTACCAATTCTTTTAGTTATATGTCTTGTTTTGGTTCTATGTCTTGAGTTGTTTCCATAAGTGTTGGTTTATTCTTTTCTTCTAATTGGTAGACAATAGCATGATGTCTACACCTACACTCTTCAACACTTCTTTTATTTTTTCACATTTTTCAAGTTGCGATGGGATAGGAGTAGGTTTATCAACCAATTGTCTGTTTTCTTCCCTTAAGGGATAAACTAAAGGAACCACTAGAGATTGGAAAATCATTGTCTCTTTAAGTTTATAGACTTGTTTTATCTTTGGAGACATAGAAGGAATCATTTTATTATCTCTTGGTCTTTTTTAGGAGATGGGTGGAGAAAATGCTTGTACTTATCTTGGTTATTTGGAAGGGATTTTGGCTAAATGATAGGCTCATTAATGACAAGCTAGGGAGAAGGAGACACCATGGACCTATCACACTTAGGAATATTGTCAAGGGATAACTCTTCTATGCGCTTTGCTTTGAAATTTTGGTATCACCTGAAAAATAAATCTTCACAAGGTTTTACAAGTTCCATAGGTCCATGCCAAAAAAATCCAATCACTATTGTATTCAGCTCCATTTTTCGATGAATGTTTGTTGAAATTTCAACAAACTATCATTGTAACACCAACAAGCCACTCCAATAATTTTCGTCGCTTTACCGACACACCTTGAAATGTCAAAATCATGACGTGACTTCATTAGTACTAGCCATGGTAAAGGTGTTCTTATGTTTGTTGAACTTACGACGAAATGTGTGTCACTTTATCAACATACATTAGCCAGAAAACAAGCAGCAAAAATCAACCAAAACATTGGAACACCACTAGATAATCGCCAAAGTAGCAAAAAAATGGGAATTTCATAATGTTGGTAATTTCATCGAAGGTACAACAAGTTCGTCAGTCATGTTCATCAAAATTTTGACGAAATTGTGCAATTTTTTTAAAAAAAATGTAGTTGGCCGGTGTAAAGCCAAATTTGAGAACGTTTTCCAACATCCTCCCTACCTGTGCCAAAAGGGGAGCTTTGTAATAGGGTATGGACATCCATCAAAGCATAAAGGATAGAGGATTTTCATCAGTTGTAGTTGCAATTTCCCTATTAGACATGTATGCAAAATGTCAAAGCATAGACAAGGCACGTGAATTGTTTGACAAAATGCCTCAAAGAAATGTTGTCTCATGGACTGCAATGATTATAGGATATGCACAAAATAGATTTGTTCAAAAGGATTTAGAAATTTTAAAGCAAATGTAATTGGCTGGTGTAAAGCCAAATTCGACAACCTTTGTGAGCATTCTCCCTTCTTGTACCAAAAGGGGAGCTTTGGAACAAGGTATGGACATCCATCATAACATAATGGAAAGGGGAGTTTTGTCAAATATTATAGTTGGAAATTCTTTAGTAGACATGTATTCAAAATGTGGAAGTATAGATAAGGCACATGAACTATTTGATGGAATGGCTCAAAGAGATGTCATCTCTTGGAATGCAATGATTGTTGGATATGCTAATGATGTTTCAATAACTTTGGGTGTTTATCTTCTCACCATCAATTTGTATGCAATTGACATGTGGTTACTTTTGTTATCTCTTATATGCATAAACAACTATTTTGCATGTGTGTACTTCAAAAGAAAATAACGATAAAATTACCAAGTTTCAAAGTTACTACACAAGGGTTACAAATGATAATAATAATGGTGGTTGTATTTTAGAAGGATTGGGGAAGAAATTTCCTCTAAAATTTGTTGATAAACCTAAATATTTTGAAACTCTATATGCATTTATAAGAAGGTTGAGAAGGAATTGAAGTGGGAAAGCATTACATGGAAGATCTATTTATTTAGTGGCCATTGGAATGCTAACTTCCCTAATATATGACCCCAAGAATCAATTATAAATCAATAACAGATTGAAAAGCTATATATTCTCTTTTTTGTAAGAGGATGGAATTTTGGGATAGAAAATTTTTGGGTTCTTTCACATTTTACAACAACAAAAGAGTGAGTTTTCTCTCTTCATCATATAACAAAAGATATACTAGGAAAAATACATAACTGATGTGATCTAGCTAAAGATGCCCAGATGAGATATAAAGCTTCCTAATGGTTATAATTCAGGAGTTAATGCATAGTAACATGGCATTCAGACAAAGGAGCAAACAAGGTTTGTTGACCAAATCATTGCAACCAAATATTTACAACTAAACAAAAATGAGGATGACAAGAATTGGAGTTGATTGCTTCTATCCCAAAATTAATTTCTATGAAGCATATAAAGTAGATTGCAAAAAATGCATAAAATATAGAAAGAGTGTGTATTAAGCACTTGAGTTACCCCCTTGTTGCATATCCTATTATGAATTCCCTAAAGTACTTGGATCTTATACAATTTTATGTGCATCTTCAGTTATTATAAGTCACAAATAAATTCTTTATTAACTAATCAGACAAATTTTCTACCTTTGTTTGTACTTTAGAAATGATATTTTTTTCAAAAAACTAAGTGATCTACTTACCTATAATCTCACAATGCTACTTATTTGTTCACGGTCCAAAGATTGGAAGAGAATATACTCATCAATATGATTTATGAACTCAGGTCGGAATGTGGCCTGTGCTGCTTCAATATAAAATAAGAATCCAAAAGCTTGATTACCCTTGTTGAACCACTTAACTTTAGCACTTTCATGTGTACGTTTTTCTTCTACCCCCATTGTAACTCTATATAACCTCTTGTTCTTTAGTATTAGTTGAACCTTAGTTTTCCATTGATGGCAGTTAAATGGAATTAGAAGAGGAACTAGAACATTTGAATCCATGCTTGTTGATTGTTGCAATGAATTTAGAAGTGAAAAAAAGAAAAGATAGGAGGAAGAAGTACACACAACACAAGGCTATCCACAAGATAGTCAACTGTCTTGTTGTAGCTAACTGTGAGTGCCTTTAAAAATCTGCAAACACTAACTTCAAACAAGGGTTAGTACCTATAAATCCTTCAAGAACACTCCTATGAAATACCTTGCAAAATGCTTAAAACATGCAACAAAAGGATGAAAGAAAGCTACAAGCATTATGAAAGCAATCACAAGTTACCTATTCCATAGTGGATTGGTGTCACATGTGCTAGTGACCCTTTCCCAACCCTTGATCAATAGCTAAAATGATGATGTATTGCAATGGAGATGAAGAACAAGATTATTTCTCAAACCAAGAGAGTAACCTTGCATAAAATTGTGGATCCATGAATGAGAATGAAGGCCCTATTTTATAGATTTTCTTGATGATAGATTGGCCAAGATGGTGAATGTGGGACTAAAGATCCTCTAATGAGAAGATGACACTTGTCAAGTGGTGAGTGGTCAATGGTTGTGCAAGATTTGGGAAGAGTGCCCATGAGAGGGAGAATTTGAATTCAAATTTTCCAATAAATGCTGAGTTTGACTTTGGAAGGGGACATGTAAGAGCCATGTAAGGCCTCATAAATGCTCTGTTGGGTGTACATGTCCACTTGGGGGGAAATTCAAACTTGGAGAATATTCTTCCTTTATGCCAAGTTGAAAATAAATAATTTTGATAAATCAACTAAATGCAATTTCATGTGCAAGTGGCCAAAGCTAGAGAATGCAAGTGGGTGAGTATTTAATCAGGGTTAGATTAAATAAATGATGATTATGCTGATTAGATGATTTTGACTTTTAAGGACTTAAATATTTGTTTTATTTAAATCAGAAAAGGATGGAAGATGCATGTTTGAGATTTTAATTAAATAAAGCTTGATTTATTTAATTAAACTATGATTGAGCTTTTGATGATAAGAACCTGATTTACTAGGTGAATGGATGTGATGCATTTGATTTATTTATTGAGTGGATGAATATGCATAATGCTAATTTGACGTGTCTACACTAACCAATTAGGCCTCTTGGAGCAACGTTGTTTTGGTCCATTGCTCTTTCTCTATTCACTGTCATGAAGGAAGGTTTTGAGGCCTTGTAAGGGAATATAATACCTATCTAAGTTTAGTGGTTTGGGCCAAGTATAGGCTTGTATGTGGATTTTATTTTGACTATCCTACTGGGCAGGGCTACAAGGGTTAAAAAGGTAAAGAGGCCTAAAGGTTAGAGCGATGAGAAAATGGAGTTTCCTAAGTGAAAATTAAGGTGTTAAGTTTTGGTTTGGTCCTATTTGACATGATTTAAGTGGTTACAAACCCTCTTGGTTGTGAGAGTACAAGAACCCTAAGTGAGTTGGGTCTTTTCCTTGAAGGAATAGTGGATTGGAAAGTTCCACTTAAAGAGTATTTGAGAGAGTTGTGCTAAGTTGGTGGTTTGATCATCTAAAGAAGCTTCCTCTGCTCACTCTCAATCACTTATTCCTACATAGTTCATTATCCTTGGTCTGTCAATCACTTAATGTATTCTTTCCATGCCACAAAACAAGAATCTTCTATCATGAACAAGATTGTAGTATGAAGGCCCGTAGCATACTTTGGGATCTACTCATTTCCTATCAAATTTCCCCATAATAACCCTTGTTATTTTCGTGATGGACATAAGCTAATGCATTATGCTTCAATTGTGAAAAAACCTTTATGGAGTTACCCTCTCAAATGCAACATGAATGCATAAATTTGAGAGGAAAACAATAAGTTGAGTGAATGTAAGTAGAGAAATTTTTTGCATACCTGTAGATGGTACAAAATTTCATGGTTAAGTGGAAGTGTCCCATCAACAACAAGATCCAAATATCCATGTATCTATCTTAATTGAGCCTCTAAACCCTTCAGAGCTGTCCATTTTTCCACTAACCTGTTATGCACAAAAAGTCAAATTTTAGAGTTATGTCACCACTAAAAACAAAAGAAATAGAGCTTTGAAACCAAATCCACATACAACACAATGTGGTATTCATACAAAGCCATACCAAAAATCTAAACTTAGAACATTGGAATAGAAACAACTTGAAATTATGATGTAGAGCATGGATTCAGTTTACCCAAATTGAGGCACATTTCACAATAATGGGTTCTTCATGTAAAACAGTTGTACGAGGCTTAAATAGTAAAGAGATTGATGAAAGATAGAGGAATTAAAAAGATACTTGCATGTAGTAATTGGATTAAGCTTCTCTTTTTTTTTAGAATAGTTTAATATTCTCTACTTAACAGGGCCAACCATGTGACAGTGGAAGCTCATTTGGACCTTCCCCCCCTTCCCCGCCCCGTCCCCCCCCTCACATCACTCTTAACTCCCCATATTTGATCATATGACATTAATCATTCATTCATCCATTAATAAAATATAACATTCATTCATTTAGTTGTTACATATTATAAAAAATATGGTTGTCATAATCTGATTACAATCACTTTTTTTTTGTTTCTTTAATTTTGAAGCTAAAAAAAGCTGAAGTGGAGTATCATTTTCTAAATCATCTATCGCCCCTTCAGTTGTTCTGCCCTCTACTCTTGATCTTAATGTACGCCTAGTCGTGTACTGATCATGATGTGGAGGCAGCTTCAAGGGGGGGTCTACTACAATAACAAAGAAATGTTAAATTGATATGTTTTGTTATTATTGTTACAAATATTTTATTAATTAAAAGAACATTCGAGTGGTGCTTGTTACCTGATGGGGCCACATCATGTTCCTAATCTTGTCGTATAGCCTTATGCTCAACATGTTGAACACCCTCTACATCAAGATCTGGAGTTGAAATACGAAAGGTTACATTAATGAATACACCAATTGCAATTAAATATGTTTAAAGGAACATTAGAGTGGTCCTCTTTACCTGATGGGGCCACATCATGCTCCTAATCTTCTCTAGCCTGGTCATGTTCAACATGTTGATCATGCTCTACATGCTCTAAAGTTGAAACACGAAAGGTTACATTAATTAATACACCAATTTCAATTAAATATGTTTAATTGTATTAATCCATACTGCATTTTGTATAGTACATGAATACATCCAGTACTAGGATGCACACCATGACCTTCATCTATAGGTTGTGCTCCACCCTCACCAGGTTGCATTCCAATGTCAAGTGCAGTATTATCATTGTCTGTATATTTAAAACAAATAGGCGCATAATTACTTTATGTTGGAAATTAATATTGAATAGATTGCACAAGTATTCAATTTTAAATAAACTTTATTGAGTTTATTTACCTGCATGTCAGATGCAATGGAATATTGTGTTTGCTCAGTCAAGACTCTTAGGCGTTCAACCATGACTTCATACCCATGTTGGAAGGCAATCTTCATTTCCTCTTCTGTGGGCGCTTTGTTGAATTCAGAGCCCTGCATTTTTGCATAAGATCATAATTTTTTCTTCTATGGTGTGATAAAACCAAAATTGTTTGCAATTTATTATTTGGATGCAATATTTCATTTATTGATAGTTACAATTCTTGCAGCTAATTTCATATAACCACCAGAGCCAATTTTGTGCTACTTGTGTTTTTCTAGTCTTTCCTTTGCTGCCTTCAATGTGTCGGGTAGCCTATGAAAACTTTGAAATACATTAGATTATGTAAAAATAAAGAGTAATCAATATATAATTACATTGTTGATAGTATCGCATACCTTCCTTGGCCCGATGGTGTCTTTCCTTTTTTATTTTCAACCTTCTCCTTTCCATCTGACACCAGGTCCTTCTACTCCCTCTTCGGAATCATGGGGGCATGTTCCTACTTTTTGTTCTTCTCTATATGTGACCTATATTGGTCCCTCACATACTTTAGATATGTACCAACTTTCTTAAGGACCTTCGTTCGGTTGAATTTTTTATCACCAAACAACACAACTAAAAGATTAATGAGCTCATCCTTTAAATCTTGATTTTGGGAATTCCACCGTGTATGTATGGTGGGCCCAAAGAGCTCCAATGTTATATCACCTAGATGTTTATAAAAAACATCACTTCCTACAAAACGGTCATGGGATCATTAGTCTAAAAAGAGTGATCAATAAGTAAATTTCAATTAGATTATATATAAAAATAATTAAAACATTTTAAATTACCTAGGACCTTCTCTATCTTTATGGGAACAAAATCCTTGGTCACCAAAAATGTGACTAGCAACATTCCCATACTAGTAATATAGGAAGATCTAGGAAATGCTGCTAAAACATCACCAACACTAGTGGCCTCTGCATCACCAGTACTACCTGATGTGTGCATGCTACGTGTTTCTGACATTTCAGTCAACAATATAGGCATAGATGATAGGGTTGGATGATCATGTGATGTATGTGTAGGAAGATCAGGATGGACACTTGCAGTACCCTGATCATGGGAAGCAACATCATGAGGATGCAAAAAATCCTATAAAAACAACACATATTTAGTTCATGACATAAAATATTACAAATTATAAAACCATGAATGAACTTATGTTATAATTAAAGACCTCATGACAACTTACTTGCAAGTTTTGTACTCTCTCAGTCAATGTTTTAACCCTCTATCTTATCTCATCTGTTTGAGGCACTATGAATAACAATTGAAGGATTTCTTCATTGCATTTTTTTTGTGTCTTCCTTATTATATCAATAGGGTTTTTTGAATATGCGATGTCATCATCCAATAACAGTGACTACACCTCAAACCTATGGATGCTCTCCTCTACTGCTGGTTCCTTTCCCCAATCTGCTGTTTGCAACAAGAAAATTTACAACATTATCAAAATTAACCCAACAAACTTATGAAAAAAAAAAATAATAAAACATTTTGCTCGTATCTAATTTGTACAATTACAATAAGGTAAACCTGTTGAGTAGAAGTGCCAGAAGATGCATCACAATCTATGGTTTGGGTTGAAGCCTTCCTTGCACAATCAATGTCTTGCTATGACAAAAATTAAATATAAAAAAATTACTAAAATGAAACCAATAGACTTACAAAAAAAACATAATAATAAAATGGTATATTGGAGTCATTAATTGGAGGTTAGGTAAAATGCTATATAGTAGGTACCGCCCCCATAGTAGCTGTGTTTATATCTAAATCATTCAAATTGTAATCGATTAGCAACTCTTCCCCTATAGTTATCAATTTTATCGCACATACGAATACACAATTTCCCTTGTGCGCCTCAAATATGCAATTGGGTTGCTTATTTGTTGACCCAGGTTGTGCATTATTTATAAACCTTGAAATATTCCCTGATGCTTTTGGCCTTCCATCAATGTACACAACCAATCCTTTATTTTGATCCTTATCTTTTAGTTGTATATAATTTTCTAACAGTGCATACCTACACATACTTCGTGTATATCAAACCAGCTGCATCCAATCTTTGTAACTGTTATAGGGTCTGACAAAAATTAGTGTTTATTGGAGGAAGTTCCCTAGGTACCCATTTTTCCATAGATTTTGTACCTCAAGGGCACCTCGATGTCACCTATGCTCTCATCATCATAAAAAAATGACCCCCCTTCAGCAAGAAAAAATTCCACGCGGTTACAAAATTTTCTTCTAATGTTTTGACCTCTAGTTGATCTCCCTCTTTTAGACCTACTAAATGTCTCGTTTTCCTCTTCTCTTCCTGAATTTCCCTTGCTCAAGGAAGAAAGATCTGACAAATACCTATTTGGTGGTACCTTCACTCATAAGGATGTTGGATGAAGTTCTTTTATGGTGATGTGATCCCAAGGTGACATTATGATTAATCTATCATTTCATCACTACTGTCCAAATGTGTCCATCACAAATCAAATCAATGTATGAAGGAGATTGTCCCTTGCAATTAATGACTTTAAAATTTTTAACAAGTTTTAAATGTGAATATGGTCCACCAGTCACACAACCAAGGCCTCAAATGTATTGTGCAGAAGGTTTCACCATACATAATATTTTGGTTTAAGTTGTCTTGAAAAAGATGAATTAGAACACTAATATACATAATTCAGGTGCACATGTGAGATGGTTCAGTTTTCCACTGATAAAATCTATATGTCTAAGTGGTTAACGGGGAGGGAGTGTGTACTAGGACTGGTTAAGTCATCATAAGTTTATACTTTGGAAATAAAAATTGTTTAAGTCATCTTAAATGTTCCTATGTCTAATTGCTTGGAGATTTTTGGTATGTTTTAAGGTAGGATGAGTGGTTGCATCAATGTTCTAGTTCTCTATGAAAAGGTTTCAACATCTTCAAATAGTGAAAGTTAGTGCTCATAGTCATTTGAAACAACAAAATTTTGATTCTTCAAAGGCTTGTAGTAGGTTTTGAGTCTTGGTGATAAGTTTCAATGTAATCACAAGGTCTCAATCCTCACTTTGTAAGCTTAGTGTACCTTGGAAAATTAAAGAATCAAAATTCCATGATGCAATGAGGTGCTTGAGGAGAGTTACCTTGGTGTTTTGAAATGGTTTTGATGCATTTTGACACCTCTTGAAGGCTCTTTGTATTCAACCTTGTGGAAGTTGTATTAACTTTCCTTAACTAGGCAATTAGGTGTCTAAATGATGTTTTGTTAGTTCCCAATGTACAACCAATTCAAATTTTATTTGTGGGACATCGGGAAGGTTGGTTGAAGATAGAAATAATCCTCTATTGGTCGAGGCATGTGGGTTGATGAATCATTTTGAAGTTCTAATGCAAAATCTTGTTGTTTTTTGGAAAATCTATGTGTAAATTTCTTGTTCTACTGTGTGGTATGACCTTTGTACATACTGTACAAGTAAATCACTATTATGGTTGGATAGAGGGAAGACATGGATTTCTTTTGGAGGTGATTTGACAAGTTTTCATTGAGTATAAAAGAAGATATCACTAGTTTAGCAGGAACTGGTCTGAAAACCCTCAAAACTAGTTTTTTGATTGAAGAATGGCTCTTTCTTCCATCTCCATGTTGTAATAATTCTAATTATTGGTGGGATGGAAGATATTTGACATGATCCAAGTGGATACAAGCCCTCTTGATTGTTTTAGTACAACAACCCTAGTTGGGGGGTCTTTTCCTTGAAGGAATAGTGGATTGGAAAGGTCCACTTAAAGAGTATTTGAGAGAGTTGTGTTAAGTTGGTGGTTTGATCATCTAGTTTATCGTCTAAAGAAGCTTCCCCTACTCACCAATTCCTCTAGAAATTAATATTGATTATTTGTTTTCATCCTTTTTTTAATAGAGGATTTTATATCATTCTAGAGGTCGCTTTATTATTGAATATGGGAACACAAGTCTATGTTGATATCCTTTTCATTGAAAGCTAAAGACTGAGAGGTATCTATTCCTCCAAAATCATTTGAGATAAGATCCCATCCTCATCCCTTATTATATATCTTTGGAAGTTTAAACCTTGATAAATGAACATCTTTGGAAGTTTTGAAAAGGATGAAGACTATGAATGAAAAGGCATGTACATGAAGCTATGAAGGTGGTTCAAATTTCCTTTAAGATCCAAGGTTGAAAAGAAAGAATAGTGACAAATGCATTAGGTGGCAGATTTGAAGATTAAAGAGTAGTCTTCTACAATAGGATCAAGTAGAAAAAAAACCTTCTAGAGAATTTTTAAAAATCCTCATTAGGGTTCAAATTGCAATTTGATGTAAAGGAAAATGTGAAAGAAAATGGTGCATTCTAAAGCATAATAGTGGGGTAGGTCTTGTATGATGTCAAAAGGGGAGATTTGGGACTGTGATTGAATAAAAAAGCATATACATGACACTCCATTAGATTAAGCAACTAGAAGACCTTAATTATTTTCTTGAGAGTTTTTGGAAGCTATCTCATTTGTGATGGGAGTTTTTTTGGTTGTTTGTGCACATGAAGGGAAATTTGAATGCACTATCATAAGATTTTTCCTTGATAAGTAAAAGTGTGACAGCCAAGAGTAGGTTGATTCACTGCCATGAGACCATATTTCTTTGAGGCATTTTTCCAAATAGTTCACTACCTTGTCTATGTTTCTTTCTATAGAATGATACATAAATATTTATTCACTTTCTTCTTCAAAAATCATGGTATGCAATCAAGAGTTTTAAAAGAAAGAGTTTTAGAATATGGGAGATTTTGTTTTTAGGTCCATCTTTGAACCCTTGATTCTACCCTATGTAATGCTTTAGCCAATTATATGTTAAGGTGGTTATATTTTTAAAATATCTCTACTTAGATGTGAAATTTTATCCCTCAAGTCCTCAAATATTTGGGTAATGTGTTGCAAGTGGAAGAAACAAGGTCTACTCTTCCCCATCTTAACTCTACGATTTTTATATCTCTTAAATCTGATGAGTGTATTCTACATATTTTGTGCTTTCAATTGAGTGATAATAAAACTAGACATGATATTGAAGTTTTGGGAGGTTTTAATGCTTGTTTTCTATGTAAAATGGATGGTCATCAAAGAAGGCATGGCCCAAAAATTATTAAGAATAGTAAGATTTGTAGCTAATAGAATTTCATCCTTGATTTTGTAGGAAATAATAAAATAGACAATAGAAAAATTTGCAATAATGAATTTGACACTTTAGATGAGATTCTTGACAAATTGGAGGACTCTCATTCTAGTGAGGCATATGTTGGTATCCTTGAATATATGCCTTTTTTCAACAATGAGCTTGCTCTTCTTGTTTTTTTTCAAGGATAATTCTAGGTAATAAAAAAATTCCCAAGAGCTTGCCTCAAAGAAATGTGGTCTCATGGTGATGGAAAATGCCTCAATGGTAATGGAATGCCATGGCAAGCCATATACAAGGCAGTGAACTATTTTTAAAAATGCCTCAAAGAAATGTGGTCTCATGGTGATGGAATGCCTCAAAGAAATGCCATCACCATGAGACCACATTTCTTTGAGGCATTTTTTTAAATAGTTCACTGCCTTGTATATGGCTTGTCATGGCATTCCATCACCATTGAGGCATTTTTTCAAATAGTTCATTTCCTTGTTTATGTTATTGCTTAGTAGTATGCTTAGATTTTTTTTTTCCAAGCATCCATAGCTTGTTCGAAAGCACTTGTTTTAGCCTTTTAGCCATAGCATTAAGGAAGTGAATTTTTTGATAAAATTCTTTGGTAATCATGTATGAAAAATGTTGTAGCATAGCAAGGCAATGAACCATTTGAAAAAATTCCTCAAAGAAATGTAGTCTCATGAAGATGGAATGCCATGACAATGCATAGCCATAGGCATTCGTCATGGAATTCCATCACCATGAGACCATAATTCTTCGAGGCATTTTTCCAAATAGTTCATTGCCTTGTCTATGCTATTGCTATTATGCTTTGATAGATTTTTTCCCATAGCTTGTTCAAAAGCACCTTTTTTAGGCTTTTAGCCCATAGTAGCAAGGCAGTCAATTGTTTGATAAAATGCTTTGGTAGACATGTATGAAAAATGCTTTGGTTGTTTGTTTTGTTTTGAGTGGTATTTAGTGGTTTTAGGTGTTGAGTATTAAACTATAGTAGCAAGTAACTTTGTAAGGAGAGGAATTTGTAACGTATGAATCTTCCACGCTCCATGCAATGTCATAACTTGAGAGTCATCTATATAAGGAAAGAACATGTGATTTAAGAATGCAAACAATATCAAAATTGCAATACCTAGTGATGAGGCCGAGTATGAAAAGGAAGAAACATGACACCATGGTATAATGTGAATGCATAATGTTGATTCAATCAAATGTTTTAGACAATGTAAAATTACTAAGGTGAAGTGAACACAATATAATGGACCATCAACATTGAAGACAAACCAAATCAAATAAAAAACCCTATAGCACTCTGATTCACAAAGTTTAGATGAAAAATACAGACCATTTTGGCAACAAACGAGATGCAATGGCCTTCATGACAAAACAAATCACAAAAAATTCCAATTTTGCAGCCAAGCAAGCTCGATCCCTGGGCCTCCTACAACCTTTCCTCCTGGCGCGCAACTCACTTCTCCAATTGACAAGCTAGGTTTTGATTATGTCAATTAAAATGAAAATTGTGGCACCATATTGTTAAATTTTACATAATAAATTATATATAATTAATATAATTATATAATATTAGCTAAATTTATAATATTAATATAATATTAATATATTATAATATTAGCTAAATTTATAATATTAAATTAATATTATAATTATTATAATATAATTAATATAATTATCTCTCTATATCTCCCACTATCTATGTTACTCCCTCTCCCCCCTCTACTTATCCCTTTTCTCTCTTTCCCCCTCTCAGCTATCTTCCTCTGTCTATCCTCCACCTCTCTTCCTTTTGTCCCATATCTCCATCTCTCTGTCTCTTCCCATATATCTCTCTATCTCTCTCTATCTCTCACCATCCCCCTCCTATCTCTCCTATATCCTTTCTATGTCTCCCTCTCCTCTATATATATTCAGGCTATCTCTCCCTCTATCCTATCTTCTTCTCTCTCAAGTCTCCCTCTTCTTTCTCCATACTTTCTGCCTATCTGTCCATCTTCTCTCTTTCATCTTAAGCCTATCTCCTCCAACCATCTTTCTGTCTCATCATCTTGCTATCAGTAATCCTTTCTCCTCCTCATTTCATCTCAACCACCCTCTATCTCACCATCTCTCCTTCCCTTCATTTCCTATCTCCACCTCTTCCACTCTTCCATATCCATCTCTTTCTTCCACCATTCCTTCCACTGTCTCTATATGTTGACTATCTTCTTCTCTCCATTTCCTCTTCTTTCTCTCCTTTTCCATCCTATCTATCTTCCTCCTCTCCTCTTCCATTCTCCCCCTCTTCCTCCTTCCTCCTCTTTTATCAGTATCCCTTTCTCTCCTCCCTCTCCCATTTCATCTCTTCCCCTCTATCTCTCCTGCATCTCTCCTCCCTGTCCATCCGTCAATCTGTCATCACATATAACCATATTTCCCATGCTGTCTTCCCTCCCCTCTATATATATATTCCTTATCCTATCTTCTTCCATATCCTCTCCCTTTCTCTCCTTTTCTTCCTATCTATCTTCATCCTTCCTCCTCCCTTCTCCTTCATTTCTCCCCCTCTTCTATCTCCTCCTCCTATCCAGTATCCCTTTCTCTCCCTCCCCTCTCAGTTATCTCCTAACCCCTCCTCTCTGTCTCACCATCTCCTCCTATCCCTATGCATGGGCTCTCTGTCTCACCTCTCTTCTCTTCCATGTCATCATGTCTTTCTCTTCCTTGTCTCATAATCTCCTCACCATCCCCTGTCTCTCCTTTCCTGTCTCTTCCTTCCATATATTATCTCTTCCTCTCTCCATCTCTTCTTTCTCCCCCTTTCCATTCTCCTGGTCTCCCCCTCTTCCTTCCTATCTTCCACCTATCTCTCCTTCCTCCCCCTCTTCCTCCTCTCCCTCTTTCTTTCTTCCTTTCTCCCTCTATCTTTATCCATTAAGACTCTCTATCTCACCTCCTCTTCCTTTCTCTTCCTGTATGTCCGTCTCTTTCTCTTCCATGTGTCTCTGTCTCCTGTAATCACCATCCCATCCTGTCCTTGCTCATGTCACTCCACTCTGTATGTTGAATTTCATCATCCTCTCCTCTTCTATTCTCTCCTTCCATGTTCTCTCCTCCTCTTCTTTCTCTTCCTTATCCATCTTCCATCTCTTCCTCTTCCTCCATTTCCTCTTCCTCCTCCTATCCCTTTCTCTCCCCTTCCTTCCACCATCCTCCCTATCCATTGTTTTCCTCTATCTCCCTCTCTCTTTCTCTTCCATATATATCCATCTCTTTCCTCTTCCCCATATATCCTCTATCTGTCCCTCTGTCTCATGTCACCCCCTTTCTGTGTTTCCTCCCTCCTCATGTATGTTGAATGTCTCCCTCTTCCTAATGTTCTTCTCTCCTTTCATGTTTTCCTGTCCCCCTCTTCCTATTTATCTCCATCTTCTCTCTCCTCCTCTTCTATCTCTCCCAGCTATCCCTCTTCTATCTCTCCTCTACTATCCATCCATCCCTTTCTCTCTTCCTCCACCATCTCCCTCCCTTCCTATCCATCCTTCCTCTATCTCCATCTCTTCCTTTCTTCCATATATCTCCATCTCTTGCTCTTCCACATATCTATCTCTCCTCTCCACACACACTTGTCCTTTGTCTCTCTATGTCCTTGCTTTCTATGTATCTCCCTCCCTCTGTATTTGGATTTATCTCTCTCTGTCTTCTTCTCTCTCCATTTTCTGCATGTAAATCTTTCAGTCCTCAAACATTAATATCATTGTGTCACCATCTGTCATTATATGGCTACCTTCTCTTCCCATATATCTCCATCTCTCTTGCTCTTCCCACATATCTCTATCTCTCTCTCACACACACCATCCCCCTTTGTCTCTCTATATCACCCCCTTTCTATGTATCTCCCTCTCCCTCTATATATATTGAGTTATCTCTCTCTCTCCTATCTTCTTCTCTCTCTCCCTTTCTACATATCGCTCTCCCTAGTCTCCCCCTCTTCTTTCTCTCCCTTTTGTATGTCCTATCTATCTTCATATCTTCTCTCTCCTCCTCTTCAACCTATCTCTCCATCTCTCCCCCTATTCTCTATCTCTCTAATGTCAAGCCTTATAAAAATAATGTTTTTTTAAACTATAAGTAGATTATTGTCAACACTCTTCATTCCACATGAAATGCCAAATGTAGCAATTGTTTTGTTGATTTTGTCAAGTTTCATTAACCAATATATTTAGTGGGTTGAATAAATTTGAATTATGACCCTTGGTCTCTTTAAAATAATTAGACAATATTAGGGAGATCTTGAAGGGGAGAAAAGTAAACTCCTTCAAAATAGGGGTAGTTGTGGGTTTGTTCATTTTCTTTGTATACTATATACTTAGTTTCTCTAGGATAAATAAGTCACTGCATAGGAAGGGTGATAATTGGTCTTAAAAATCTAAACGACTTTGCAATTATTTCACTACTATGATAGTTATGTCATCTTTCTTGAAATTTCCCAAAACACTATTCATTATGATCATATGGAAAATTCTAGGAGAATACAATAGTTGTAACGTCATGAATTAATTATGTAACCACATAAGTCAAATATAATTCTATCAAGAAAAGAATATCAAATAGATAATACAATCACATAACTCATACATTTCAATTCCATTGATATTCTTCTTCATCAAACTCTTTGTCTGATGTATCATCTGATCCAGATTCAACATTGTAAGTATTGGTCATATCATCATCATTGTCATTGATATCAGTTTCGATAATGTCATCATCCACATGGATATCATCTTCATGAAAATTAACTCCATCATCATGATCTAGTTCCTCCTCTTTGACATCTTCGTCAGGCACATCATCAACTAATTGATGATCCTGATCATCATTAACATCATCTTCTAGTTCTTCGGTATCTTCTTCTTCCACCACATTATACTTTACCAGCCTTCTTCTTGGATCATGTCTAACAACAAATGACCAACCTGGTTTACCTGGAACCTTTGAGTAAAATACCTACTCACATTGGCTTGGAAGAACATAGGGTTCATTTCCAACTCACTCTATCAACCTTGTATTAACCATGGTAAATCCATTATCATGTTCAATAATAGTTCTTTTAGGATCATTTTCATTCAATCGTAGCCTGTACTATAGGACAACAAACAAAACTAATTTGAAAGACTTAAATTCACACTCAAATATATCATCCAAAATCCCATAGTATTAATTTTATGAAACTTTTGGATGTATGTCACTTCTAGATGAAACATTAGTCACCTGAAACACTGCAGTTATCCTAGAATCACAAGTTTTCTTCATGCCATCCAACTTTTTGATTCAAAATTTATGACCATTGCAACACATAGCCTTGTGATGTTTCACCTGCAATATGTCAAATATGAAAAAATTATTGCAATACCGTCAGTTGATAAACATATTTATTCTTGGTCGAATGTATGCAAAGAAAAAAAATCTCAACATATATATACATCAATATAATTGAAAATAATTAAATAATATGGGTGATTAATATATTTATATGTACATTTTTATCTCTTAAACCATATGCTAAATCAATTTCCCTTTGTGTAACATTGGAATCTCCATTACGATGAGCTTCTTTAACCAATGAAGCCACACCTTCCCATGTTAATGCACAACCAGATTGTTGACATTGTTCAATCCATACCATCATCCAATACAGATTGTTTGTGACCTTCAAATGTAGTGCATCCCACTCTCGACCAACTATATGAAAAAAATTGAAATTCACAAATAAGGTTAAGAAATTCAGAAAATTAAAACATTTCAATAGTGATGTTAACAACCTTGAAATTAGTGTGTTTTATGTTTCATGTGATCATAAAAGATTAAATAGTCAATTGTAGAGGTGGTTGTTCGGTAGTTGAGGTGTAAAGGCCTTTAAAAGGCATAAAGTGATGATTGTAAACACTCATAGGATGAGAAATAAAGAAGGTATAGCTGATGTCCTCAAGAGTTTTGTGAGGAAAAACATGTGAAATGAGAGGTTCTAGCCTATGTTTCAACAAAATATGTATGGGAGATTTGATTTTATGAATTTTTACCCATGTGTAGACCTAATGGGTTGTGTTTGAGTTTTTTTTGAGGTCTAGGAGGTTGTGGAAGTACAAGATTGAATAAACCCTCATGATTTTCTAGCGCATGATCATCTTCTTCCATAGGATCATTAACCTCATCTTCGATATTCATAGCTCCATGTTCCTCCACTTGTAAAACCACATTCTTTGGGGCATGATAATCCATATCTTGTGCCCTAGGGTGCCCCACCTTTATAATAATTATCAACACAAATAAACCATAATGATGATCAAATGAGTTTTTATATATATAGAAATGTTAAAACGATATAAATATTTACAAATTCTATCAATATAAAGACATATAATGAACAACTTACCAATGGATGATAATCATGCCCCCCTTCAACATGACCATGCTGCCTACAATGTTTCTCAACTATTGTTATTAAAAGTCTTCTCGTCTTTAATCCCTTGCAATTATTGCAAGGACAATAACATTTCCCATCACCCATTCTTTTCAATCTAGCCCACATTCTAGCAATTATCTGTTCATTTTGTTCTGCACTAATATTATCGGACATGATTTTACTTTACTAAGCTTAAATATTTAGATCTTAAAAAAGTATCAAAATCAAACTCTAATAATTTTTAATCATAGACAGGTAACAAAATCTAATAATTCTAATATTTTGCACCAAAAAAATTTGGCATGCAACCACCCCTACAAAAGAGAAGATAGTTTGAAGTTAATGAACCCAAAAAAAACTTTAAAATGCTCATTCTAGAACTTATTAAATTATGATTTTAATATGATTTCCAATAGTTAGACTCCTAAAATCAGAATATTGGATTGGCACAACAAAATCTAGAAATGGCATTCTCAAAATGCACAAGTCTAACAATGCAAACTGATGAGATGTTGCTTTAAAATATGATTTTCAAACTTGGAAGTACAAATCTGACTTCACAAATGAATTCTGGAAAAAGACAATGACTACCCTTAATGTCATGCCCATAATTTTTGTTAATAAAACTCAACTATTTTTTTTTAATTTTTTTTTACATTAATTAGGTATTTATCAATACCTAAGGGTACATGCACCAACATGCATGAAAGACATAGACTTGGTTACTTATATCTAGAGGTAACTTACTTAACGATCGCATAATTAAGCCTATATGCCTTATTTAAACCCTACTACAAATATTAAATTTTATATAATCCTTATTAGTATTTATTTGCTTCCTAAAAAAAATATTATATTAAGCTAGTAATGCTTTATATCCTTGATTTAGATATTTATAGCATTATTAAATTACATATTAACAATAATGTTGCAATTATCATCTAAACAAATAACTACATTAATATTAAATCCTATATTAACCTTATTAAGGTTATCATTCATAACAATATTAGATTATCATTACTAAAGTTATCATCATTACATCGAAGAAATGATTTTAATATGACCTGTAATAGTGTCATAACATTTAAAATTCCCCACTTGATAATACTATTATCTATTAAGCAAAAGAGCTTGATTAACAATATTATTAGTTCCTGCCAAGGGAACTATAGGCGACCCCTTTTCCTTAACAAGTTATTAATAACTTTTATTTTAACAAATGAGAACTCAACTTTTTTTCTATTTGACAAATATTTGTATATAGTTAAAGTAAATATGCAAGATTTTTAACTTTTCAAATTTCAAAAATTAATTTTCCTCAATTTTATTGGCTACAAAACTTTGAGCAATAAGGGCAGATTTTCAGGAAGCATAAACTTTTTATCGCAACTTTTCAAGGTTTTTTTGCCGCAAAGACCATAATCAATTTTTATTTTTTTTCACTTATAATTAATCTATTTCGTTATTTTGAATCTTTTTAGTTCCTGCGAGGGAACTATAGGCACCACCAAATCTTAACTAGTTATTAATAATTCTCTTTTTAACCAATGAGAGTTGAAGCATTTTTTCTATTTGATTTGTTTTTATCTATTATCAATGTATACATGCGCTTCCATTACTTCCATTTTTTATGAGTTTAAACTGCAGTGCACCTGGTAAACTTTTTAACGTGACCGGCAGCGCTGGCGCGACACGCCCTCCGGTACCACGGGACGGGGGAGACTAGAACTCGTGACCAGCAGAGCCGCAACGGAATTACTTAGCCAGCCAGAGCTAGGGCCCCCAACTATTTTGAAACTATTTTGAAAATTAAATTACACTATAACAATAAATTACTTTTTATTAAATTACACTATAGAAATAAACTACTTTTCATTAAATTACTTACTAATTACCCCTCACATTGGGTATGTAACATTTATTTACTATTTTCCTTTGCATTATTAAAATAATAATAATAAATAATAAAATTTAAACTTTGAATAACAAGGCTAACTAATTAATCAATATAACATCAAAATTCAACTATTTTTAATTACCTTTAATGCTAAATTGATTTGCATAAATTTAATTGAGCTAATTCTTTCAAAATATTAATACCAATTACTCAAAAATTACTTTTTAATATAAATAAATTAATTATTATTTAAAATAAATGAATACCTTGTAAAATTATTTTTATATTATAATTTAAATAAATTAATACTAATCACCTCTTTGTCATAAATTAATTCTAAAACAACACTTATTAAACATATATTTAAACTAACAAATTTTCGAAATTTACTCTAATTACTAAGATACGTTTTGCAAAATAAATGAATTAAGACTACAATAATTATTTAGAATAAATACTAATTACTTTTATAAAATATTTATTATTTTTAAAAATCAACTTTAAAATTAACAGTAATTACTTTTAAATCAAATTTAAATTAATATTAATAAATTAATCATTTAAATCAATCACAAATTCTATCATATTTGTTTTAGAAATAATTCACCTTTTATTTACAACTTATATTAATTACTATATGTTAGTTTGTGAAATAAAAAATGTTAACTAATTAATAATTAATAAGGAAATAAATAACTTTATTATATTAATTAAATAAATAGTCTAAATTTAAAGATTTTTTTCTTCTCATTTAAATTAAAAAAAATGTTTAGTTTTAGCCAAGTTTAAATTTTCATATCCAATTTAAATGTTCATATTAAATATTTATATATATATATATATAATATATAATAAATTTAAATATTTGTAAAGACAAATATATATATTTTATATTATATTATAATTTTTTTTTTAAAATAAATATTAATTAATAATAAAATTAAAATTTTATTAATTTTTTTAAAGTAACAAGGCCATTGGCCTCTCCATGGATTTATGCACGCTGTAAATATATATTTTAAATATTTATATTGAATTAAAATAAATATAATATATATATATATATATATATAATTATTATATTTATATATGTATTAATTAGTATATATATATTTATAACTATATAAATTAAAATTGACATGATTCCCTTTTTTATATTAATATTTGAATAAAAATATTATCATAAAATATTAAACTTTAATTTATTGAAGTAATGAAATGTATATGATTTTAAAAATTGTAAATAAATTGATTGAGTAAAATAATTTAGAGGAAATAATATAAAGAAAAATTATTTTAATTATTAGATTGTTTTTTTTATAAGAAAAACATAATTTCCTTCAAGATCTTTTCATAAGAATATGGGTTTGAGCCACATAAAATTATTTTAGAAAAAAAACTATCTTCAAAACAAATTTTAATTTTCAAAGAACATAAAAATTAAATATATGCATTTTAATATTAATTTGAGTCAAATATAGATTTTTAAGAAATATTTGTTTTATATTTTTTTTTAATTGATTCCTCTACTTGTTAAGTAGGAAAGCATAACTAGCTATGCATATTCATCTCAATTCCTTTCAACCTTATAAGTTAATATTCAAGTAGATACCTACTTATCAATTAGGAAAACTTGACAAACTATGCAGATTGTTTGTAACTATGTTTACCTGAACAAACTCTTTCTATTCCTCTCAATTCCTTTCATCCACACCTGTTCATTCTAAACTATAAAAAATAAACTACCTCATCCTCAAAAATTTTTGGCTACACAACAAGTACAATTATGCTTCTTAATCTATAACATCATGTAATATTATAATCTTATCAAAATATTATCTTTTGACAACTCAAGCATGATCATCCTTAAATTGTTTCAAAAATTTATATCTATTGGATAACATAGTGAATTTGAGCAACTTAGTTTTCCCTAGATTTTGAAAGCAATTATAGTAGCATTGAGCTTAGAGACCACAATGTTGTATTATGACTAAAACAATTTTTTTCCTTTAGATGGACTTGACAGCATATGTAGAGAAGCATGAATTTGTTTTCGATGTAGTCCTAGATGAGCATGTCACAAATGATGATGTGAACTAATGTACCCATGCCATTGTTCTCATTTGGAGTAAAATCATTATATCATGCTTATAACTATCCTTGATTACGTCTATCAATAGATTGCCTAATCTCCATTGAGAATGTCATAATCTAAAAATATTGTTAGGTGAATGGCATAATCTATAAAAGGGGTTAGATATTACTATTATTAACACCTAGAGTTTTCACATGGTACACCACTATTGTAGTCAATGTAATACAAATTTGGTCGGAATATTTATCTCTCTTAATG
>VDFB02258666.1:0-28694 GCA_007258455.2 Sequoia sempervirens | reverse complement strand
GTATTTGAATTTTCATTCTAAGCATCTAGTTATACATGTGATATTCCCGATTGCTTTAAATTACTTATACAAGAGTGGTGCTCTTATAGTTGACATAGGAAACTACAATGGTTGACACAACTAATGAACCGAAAATTAAACTGATGAAAAGACAACTAGCACAAGAGAATATAGATCAGCTCTGCCTGAAGGAAATTAGCTGCATAAAAGATCTCTTAAGAGGTAAGAACATCAACTGCAAAACAAAAAGAACAATAAAGCTTTGTTTTGACAGTTAAAAGCCAAACTGGCCAAAAGGCCAGCTATGGTTCAAAATCAAGCATCATGGTCATTCAAGCATAGATGAACCAGGCAAAATGGCACTGGCACTGGCTGGTAACAAGTATCATAGATATCAAAACACAGCTGATTATAATCTGAATGTGTCAATATGCATCCATAATGGAGTGCATCTAACACAATTATTGTCAGCTTGAACTAGATAAACACAAAAGTCGTCAGGCTTCCATAGAGAAAAAATTAAAATGAAACAAAATAAAACAGAGAGCTAGAGGGCTGATACAGAATCAGCTTGTCATATGTCGAGCTCTTCTCTCGGTACAATCTTCTTGTGGGCCTTGCTTTTGCTGATTTATCCAAAGTACCACCCTCATTTGCAATTTACATGAGATCTTTTGCTTGCTCTGCACTAGTTGGATTTTTCATGGCATGTGGATAGAACACTGGAAGGGAACTGCGTGGGGTTGCAAAGCATGCCATTTGTGCCTTCTAGAAGTCTCCTGAGGGGTCCTTCTAGTACCCGTGCCAGCTGCTGTCTCCTGCAGAGTCTGCTCCAACACTTGTGCAGGACATCTGACAGGGGTGTGCTGAGCCAATTTGACCACAGTTGTTTTAGTCCTAGGCTCAGAGCTATTGCTGCAGGAATCTGCTTCCATGGCCACACACTGTTTGACTCCTCACTGACCACCTCTTTCCCTCATTAGCAAGGGAATTTTGGAAATGTCATTATTAGCAGAACAATTCTGTCTTAACATCCAAAAGAGAATCTGCATCATATGAGGTATTACCAATGATTATATCAAGTATGCTCAATGCTTCTGGTCATGCAGAATGCAAATCGATGCCAAGGCTCTAGAATCTACATCCTGGTATCCAACAAAAAGATAAAACCTAAAAGGCCCTTTCTCGAAGATATTTTTAAGCGGCCGATTTTTCATTTTGTGGCTTGTGCTTTTGTTGCTCAAATTTGTTTGCATTGAAGGTTGTGCCTACTTTATTTATATGTGCCTATTAGACTTTCATTTGAAACTTGAAGACATCCGTAAGTTATCCAGTGCTCTTGAGATTAGAAGATTGGTGGTCAACATGTACTCTGCACATCTTAGGATTGCTTGATTTGTTTGAATTACATTTTTGTGATTGTGTTGTAGTTTTTATTTGGATAGTTATCTATTAAACATACCTAGTTGAATTAAATTTCTTTTCAAGGTGTAAAGAAATTTTGACTATCTTTTAATATTTTGCTGCTGATTTTATTTGATAGGTGGCTGAACGGGCTTTATTTCTTTGGAACAATGATCATATTATAAGCTTGATTGCAAAAAATTGTCATTCAATTTTACCAATTATTTTCCCTGCTTTGGAGAGAAATACAAGGAACCACTGGAATCAAGCTGTCAACAGTCTGACTTTAAATGTGAGAAAGATCTTTATGGAGATGGATCAAGATCTCTTTCAAGACTGTCAAGACAAGTTTCATGAAGATGAAGCAAAGGAGAAAGATGTACAAGGGAAACGCGAACTGACATGGAAGCGTTTAGAAGATACTGCTGTCTCAAAATCTGTAAGTAATGAGCTTGTGCTTGTTGATCAGGTGGCAGCAGCCAACAAGTAACGCCATTACCAATCCGAAAGCTATGGTGGGGAGTTGGTGATCAAAGACAACCTAGTCAAATGCCACTGTTTTAGCTTTTTTCAAAGACTTTTTCTATAGCCCTGGCTTGTTAGTTTGACATGAGATTGCCATTAGTGTTGAAAATTTCCTTTGGTGTGGGTTTACTGACGAGTTGACTTCTGCAGTCTTAATGAGAGTTGCATGCTGGTTTTGTACCGAATCGACTTGAAACTCACAAAGAACCAGGCAGTTTTTTGACATGGTATTTCATTTCACTGTCTGTTTCTGAGCTCTGATAAAAGGAGGATAGAAAAAGATCTTTCAGTGTCCCTTCATGAGCAGTGAGTGTGTAATGTCTTCAAGGAAGGTCCACCTCAAGTTTGTACTTGTGTTGATGCCCAGCTACTTTCCTATCATTGTTTCTATAAATCTGGACATCATCAGTTCTTGTTATAACATGGTTGGTTGTGTTCATACCATATTGAATTTGACATCAGATTGCTTTGCTCCATAATATTGTGAGTGAGGCACTGCTTATGTAGGTTATTTTCTGTAAACACCATTTAGAACTAGTGGTTGTAGAACTAGTTTTAGCACGGTTTATAAATTTTCAAACTATAGGAGCTGATCAATGGCTGTGCTTCTAGCATTGTTGTGGTCGAGAAGAATTTGTGCCGGTATCCCAAGAGATATTGTACTTGGAAAAACAAAAAATGACGTGTAAAAAATCAGATGAAGTTTCCCCTTTTGAATGTTATTATTGCATTTATTTAAAACAAAAGAGGTTCATAGTGTGTTTTCATGATATTTCTTGTTTTGGCCACATATTGTAGATGGAGGCATCACGTTTCACTTATTCAATTTCGAACTTTATAGATTTGGGGGATCTTGATATGTGACATTTGATTGCATTGTTAGTTTCAGGTAACCTTTTCTTTCAATGTTCTCACTTCCTTTTACAGTGGGTATATCTATTTTTACTTCAACATGGTTAAATGTATTGTGAAAAATATTTGATTTCATTGCCTAGATTTTAGTGGAATTGGTCAATGTCAAGATTGATGGTTGGTTTGAAAATTCTAGTTCCTATGTTTGTGGAGTATTTTATCAAATAAATTAAGTGAATATTGCTGTGTAAACATAAAATGTTACATGGAGACAAAGTCCCTTTGTAATTTCGACACAGTGACAATTGTGAATATTAAAACCATTGATAGTAATAACTGACGTAATCATGGCAAACAACATTGTGACGATAAATAACAGTTGGTGCAGTTGTAAACAACGTTGATGAAAATTCCATTGCTGTCATTGTTTCCTTTATACATCATGGGGTAATATGATAAAAATTGACTGTGAGAGATCCCGCCTTTTCATGATCCTGTTCAATCCATGTGTCGTCGATGATATCATCCTTTTTAGTTTGATCAGTCATATGTTTCTATGATTGAACATTATGTGGGAGTTATCATGTGTTATGTTCCAGATTTACTCTATGTTCCTTGATGTTATTATGATTCATACTGGATATTTTTGTGTACTACAGGATCTTTATGGATGACACTTGTTTCCTATGCATAGATGCTTTTCTTATAGTCTTATGGTTGTTTTGATTATCATAGATATTATTAGATGATGGGTTGTATTATTTTTTAAATGAACTTATTAATTGATTATTATTTTTAAAATGTTATGTTAATTATGACAGTTGCTTTGGGTATTTGTATTCATGGGATGTACAGACATCTTTTGTTGAGTGGACAGATTAATTTTGCCAAAGGTGGTGGGGGTCACATAGCTACTTCCATTATTTTATCCTTGTGAAATATCGACCTTGTCTTGTATGGAGAAGTAAGATCATGTAAAATGTTGTGAAACATTGTTTTGTATTATGTGGTCATGTGTATATGTGTGTTTATTTTATTAATCTTTTGAGTTATTTTTTAGTATGATTAATTCTTTTATGATTTATATGGTTCTTTATGTGGTTTAAATTATGTTTTAATAGTTTAAAAAGCTCCCTAGGTGATAGACTTATAGGTTAGGGGTTATTTTATCTTAGAAAATATGAGTATTAGTGTTTAGTATCCACTTCAAATTCCCATTTCTTCTTAAAAGTGATGAAAATTGGAGTTGGATTGGTTTAGGTGGTTAAGAGAGGTAGTTTCTTTCTTGCTTTCTATTTATTCTTTCTCCTTGAGTGGAGAAGGGGCTTTTCCCTTTTGGATGGTTTTTGACTTTCTTTAGAATTTTCATTTTGATAGAAGCAAATTCTAGGTGGAGGCAGGAAGAGAAGAAAGATAGAGAAAGGAAAAATATTAGAGAGAACTTGGAGAGTCTTCATCAATTTGGATATCTTAGGTCCATGCCGACATGGTGTAACATGTTGTGATATGGTGAATAATTTTTGAAGATAGTGAGATTTTAATGAGGCAGTTGTGAATGTGAAGGTGAAGAAGAGCGAAAATGATGAAGTGTGTTAAGTCTGTCTATTGAGCATCACCGAAATTGCATCAACACTTGTTAGGTGCACTCTTTTCAGTTCATTTTGGCTGTGAAGACCAATTTTGTCTTGTAAATATTTTTTTAGGCAGTGAGCCTCCTTGTAAGCAATGAGCTTTTGTATTTGGACAGTGAGTCTTATATATTCGGTTTTAGAACTACTTTATATTGTGACTTAATCCTCACCATGGTTTTTCCCTCATTAGGTTTTCCATGTAAAATCTGGTGTTCAGTGTGTTGATTTTACTTTTTGTTATCTGCAGTTCACGATCATACTCAATAACAGAATAGTGTGATTGTGAAATCGGTTAGTGTTGAAGTTTTGAGTTTAAATTTGGTGACAACTGATTCACCCCCCTTAGTTGTCTTGTGCCTTTTAACAATTGGTATCAGAGCTTTGGTTCCTTGGTATAAAGTTTAACCACTTGAGGAAGATCCTAAAGATTGATTAAATGGATGATAAATAAGAACTCCGGGCTGCACTTGAGGATCTTGACAAAGTTGAAAATGAAAACAAAGATCTGAAAGAAAATCTTGATGATGCAAATGAATGTGTTCGAAAGCTGAACTAATAGTTGAAGAAATTCAAGGAAAGACAAAGAAGTGAGCAGCAGAAACAAGAGATAATTGGACTGAAAGTGCTTGTAAAAGAAAAGAAGAGAATTGAAGAATGTCCGAATTCAATGGTGCAGAACAAGTTTGATGAATGCTTTAAACTTGAACAAGAGGTAGTAAACTTGAGAATAGAATTGGAGAAGGCAAAACTATGAGAATAATTTCAGATCTAGCTCCGACAAGCTTGAAGAATTGTTTGCAAGACAAAAACCAAGTAAAGACAAAGGTGGCTTGGGAAATGAAGCAGGTGAAAGTTCAAAGGACAATCAAATGACTCAAGACAAAGGGAAGCAAAAAATAAATTCAAGAAATTTTGCAAGGAGACCGTCTGTGAGATAACCCAATGCACAAATGTATCCATCTTTCAATGCTATTTGTTTTTCCTGTAATAATTATGGTCACAAGGCAACAAAATGCAAGAGTAGGGTGAATCAGTTTCCTAGTTCCTTCTCTGGACAATGTTTTTCATGCAAGGAGGTTGGATATAAAACTATTGAATGCAAATCTCAGGTGAGAATGATCAGTCAGGTAATGATGAATAGGTTTAATGGAGGTAGAATGAATCAATATTTTGATGGCTACTACTATACATATAATAAATTTGGACACAAAGCAAGTCAATGTAGATTGAGGAGTAATGGAGGTTAGACTAATCAAAAAAGTGTTGTCTGCTATAATTGTAACAAACCTAAACATTTCTCAAAGGTTTGTAGAAGTAAGAAGGGAAAGTAGTTTGCTCTGATAGAGAAGAATGAACCAGTAAAGAAGATTGACAAAGAAGAAAGAAGACCCTAAAACTACTGATGTGTCTGTGCCCTCATCTAGTATGGACAATTCCTTCGGGAATTAGACCTAGCATGGTCTTAGAGGGAGCATTATCAAAAAATTGTAAAAACCGCCTAGATGAATGGAGTGTCAGAGGCTGGCATGAGGATGTAATGTGAAAGATGGAAAAACAGAGGTCTTGGAAAAGGAATCGGAAGAAAACATGTTAACATGTTGATTTGTAGATTGAATTAGGGTTTTATGTGTTGAGAAAAATGCTTTTAGCAGCTTTTTGATGTTTGTCGCATTTAATGCGAGTTAGGGCAAATCGATGGTGTATAAGGAAAAACTTTGGTAGCCTATTTGATCACTTGAGCACTTGAAGAGTTTGAAAGGCGTCTAAGAGCAATCTTGAAGCTATCTAAAGCATTTTTGAAGTAATTTGAAGAAATTATTATGGTTATTCAGGAATTATTTCTTAGTTTGTGAAGGAAAAAGAAGTCTTGACTAAACAATAATGAATTCAAGAAAGTAAGCACAACAATGGATAGAGGATCGAGTAGCGATGTTGCACCAAAATTGAAAGGAGTTGAATTGGAAGAATTTGATCATAGGAAGATGAAGGAAATGAAACTAGGGCTAAAGGAAAATGCATTACAAAGCATCAAAACCCTAGGTATGGATTTATGGGAAGAATTTCCTTGGTTTGTTGATAAAGATTTCATCTTGTTATTGTTGAGTAGATTCAATAATGACAGTATTATGTTGGACAAACCCTACCTAATCATGAAGGAAGCGATAACTAGGTTATGCAATATTGGGGATCTCCTTGGAAGGAAAGTAGTGAAATACAAAGATGTGGAGGAACTCACTGGCATTGATAAAGACCCTTGAGCTCTATTGATAAACACTTTTGCAAATTCCGTTGTAAGGTATGTTGCGTACGACATTTCTTACAAAATCTATTTCAGAAATCGTGAAGGTTTGACATCGGCTATTGTTGTATATCTTGCACATATGATGGTTAAGGAAAATAGGCAGTTTGATTTGTGTAGCCTATTACTTGAAAATCTAACTGAGAATGCCTGAATGTCATTGGTTGAGGGTTATCCCTTTTGGTTTGGATCTTTGCTAGCGTGCTTGGCTTTTTACTTTTTGAACTCCCTATCGGGAAGAGAAAATGTTGTGTGGAAATCCGATATTCCTATTGGGAAACAAGTCTACAGATACTTGGAATTGTTGGTGGATAATGTAACTAATTGCCGATCATATTTCACATTGTTAAAAACAAATCTGTGCTCTAGTATGTCAGTACCTAGTTAGTTTGAAGTGGGTTCATCCTCTGGTAAGAGAGAGTTGGAAGTTATCATTGGCGAGTCTCCTTCAAAACTGAAAGAGGAAAACTATTGTAACAGATGTCTTCGAAAAAAAGAAGAATGAAGAAGAATTTATGTTTGGATATGACTCCTTTGATCTAGAGGATATACAAATGCTGTTGGACAAGGGCGAGATGAAGAAGATTGGTGAAATGTGGAATGTGTGCTCTTCGATTGAGAAACTTAAAACTAATTATGTGTTGGTTGACTACTTTTTGAATAAGGGTATTTCAGTTTCAGATGTATTAGATTCTTTACCAGATGATCTAGTAGAGATTGTTGAAGAGAGAACATTGTTGGAAGGACCTGAAGGTCATAAGTTCAAAGCTATGCTTGAAATAAGATGTAACAAAGCAAAGCAAGTGCTGTCTAAACATATGAATGGGACAAAGGAATGCATCAAAGAAATACCTAACATCTACAGGTATTGTCTCTGGTGGTCGACAACTGTTGACAATTTCAGAAGCAAAATTGAAGCCATTGAATCTTAGATGAACAGTATTGGAAAGAACTTTGATTACTTCAAAGACGGATGAAAAGTAGAGAATAAGGGTTGGAGAATTGCAGGTGGAATTGCTGACTACTCAAAGGCAAAGAGAAGATATGGTTAGAGCCTTTTGGTTGGTTAAGGAAGTTGCTAAGGTTCAGTTAGACCATCTCTCTAGAATTCTCTTTGATGCAAAAAATTGTGAATGACAGTGTTTGTCTTCTAATCAGAGATCCTCCTTTACATAGTTGTCTTTGTTGGAAGATATGAGTGCAAGAATGAATTTGGCTGTTCTTGCTTGGAAAAGAATTCTTCCGATCATAAGAGAGGTACAAAAAAATCTTTCATGTAAAGTGTCATTCTTGTTTGAATGCTTGAAATGGGAAGTTGGAATTCTTGTGTATATACAAAGTCATCATATGCATATGTTTACATCCTACCTTTTTGGTCGCCCTTTGCCATTGATGTCAAAGGGGGAGAGAGTCATGTGAGTAGGGAGAGAGTTATACTAAGGTGATAGGAGAGAATGTTGTGTTTTTGAAATTTTTTGGCACATATTGACATCAATGACAAAGGGGGAGATTGTTGGAAGAATGAAGAATAATGATCATCTTTATAGTTTTGTGTTGTCATTGATGTCACTATGTTGTGATTGCAAGTCTAAGTCAGTACTTGATCCGGTATTTTGGTCCGGTATTGTTGTGACCTTTTCACACATCGCCCCATTCAAAATGGGGACCCCTAAATTTTGCTCCATTCTAGTCTTTTGGCTTTGGTCTCTCTCTCTCTCTCTCTCTCTCTCTCTCTCTCTTTCCGTCTCTTTTTTGGTGTCTGCCTTTCTGGGGACGTTCCCGTCTGCAAGCTTAAACGCAAAATTTGGTCAAGTCTGAAAATTAGGGTTTGTATTTTCCTGGTCAGTTCAAGGTCAAACGAAGTGAATAAGTTGAAAATAGAGATTGCCATTGATGTCGGTATGCTTCCAGCAGGCTTCCACTGAAATTTCATCATATTCTCACAACTTATATTTTTAGTAAGCGTGTAATTCAGGGCATTCCGTCTGCATTTTTGAGGTTTTAACAGTCACACTGCATTCAGGACACATCAAGCTGCTTGCGTGCAAAATTTTAGCTAAAACATACAACTTACTATTTTTAGCAGTTCAGCTTCCGGAGCAGATTTCAAGGCCTATATGCAGAGTTTTTCAACGCATGTCTGAAGATTCCTTTTGGGTTTTCAGAGACCTTCGCGATGGTGTAACATGCAAAGCGAGATGATAACTTTCAGGGTTAAGTCTTCCAAGGCTATTTTTAGGGTTTGCATGTCAGGGTTTTCTTTGCATGTCTGCATATTCCTTATGGGTTTTTCGAGAGCTTCGCAGTGATGTAACATACAAACGGAGATGGTCACTCATTTAGGAACTTACTATTTTTAGCAGGTGCATCCCGACTGCTGCCTCCCAACACTTTAGAATCATGAGCTGATCGCAACGCAACAGAAACAAGAACAAACAGAGATCATTTGATATGCATGCAAAACAAATTAGGGTTTCCAGCTTCGGGACCCAAAAAGAGGGGTAAAAAGTTAGAATTTTTGAAAACCGGTGTATACCACCGCGATCAACATCCTTCAAGCTGTCTGCTGGTAAAATTTGAAGTCAAACGGAGCACTTACTATTTATAGTAAGTCATTTTGGAAACAGGCTAAAAATAGCAAATTAGCAGCATGCACCAGCGTTAACAGGCAGGTCATGTGGTGAGGAGCGCATCATTCAAATTTCAAATCAAACGGAGTTGTGGAGGTATCAGAAGTAGGCAGTTACTATAAATAGCAAACCACCTTCAGAAATGGGCTAAAAATAGCAGGCCAACCCGAAATAGCAGTGTCAACAAGTTGATGAAGTCGTGGGGATCCAGTGTTCAAAATTTCAAGGCAATCTGAGCCCTTGAGATATGAAAATCAAAAGACTTACTATTTATAGTAAGGCATGAAGAAGCTGGCGAAGACAAGGAAAATGGCTAAGTGTTGGACTTCATCCTGCACCACCATGAAAATGCGCCCTCCTCACAAGCCAAGCATGGAAAAGTTTCTAAGTACAAGCTTCATCCTTCAGCCTAGGTAAAATGCGCCCACTTTGAGAGGGTTGATGCTAAAAAATTCTCTAAATATAAAACTCATCCTCCTCCCATGCCAAAATGCGCCCACATGCAAGCAAAATGCTAAAAAATTCTCTAAGTATAAAACTCGTCCACCTCCTATGGAAAAATGCGCCCATGCAACAAGCAAGTCAAAGAGGTCAAAATGTTTCATCCTGCACACATAGCTAAATGCGCCCTCAAAGTGGATGACTTCAAAGAAAAATGGCTAAGTATAAATATCCTCCACTACCCTGGAAATGCGCCCATCCTTCATGCATGGCAAAATGCGCCCAAATGGGGCCATGTGAGGACAAAAACGAGGAAGTCAAAAGGTCACTTGTTGAAGGCGTTGGAAGTTTCATCCTTCCTACATGGAAAAATGCGCCCATGCATCCTTTACAGCTTGCTAAATGCGCTCAAGCTAGTCAACAAGTCAACAAACCTTCATCCTCCTCCTAGGCTCAAATGTGCCCAAGTGAGGGCATGTGAAGACAAAATTAAGGAAGCTCAAGGGTCACTTGCTAGGCATTGAAAGTCTTCATTCTCTTGAGCATGAGAAATACGCCCAAGGTGTTGAGGGAGAAGTATGCTAGGCGTTGGGAGTTCTAAATGAAATTTAATATTCTCCTTCAAGTTGGATATGCGCCCGAGGTGTTGAGGTGGTGAAAACATAGGTGTTGAAAGTGCTAAGTGATGAAATTTTTTCCTAAGTGTCATATGTGCCTAAAGTATATAAGGTGGTGAAAATTAAAACATGCTAGGCGTTGGAATTCAAGTGTGATGTGCTTTCATGGAAAATTTTCCAAATGAATTGATGAAATAAAATTTTCTCACTACAGGCAAGATGGATGAAGTTGAATAAAAAATTTTAAGGCGAGATTTTCAAAATGCAAGGTGATTTTAATTTTTTTTTTCTAAGGCAAAGTATTTTCTTCCTCTAGAAAATACGCCTACACATGAAGGTGATGAATTTTTTTTCTTGGAGCACGAATGAATTTTCCAGTGACGGAGTCAGAAGATGCTGGCATTGCAGGATGAATTTAAAAATTCTTCGAGTCAGAGCAACACAAAATGTTCACAGAGATGAAGAACGGATTTAAATTGATTGAATAATATTTTTCTAAGGTTCAAAATTTTAAAATTTAAATGAACCCGTTCGTTGTGTACCCATGGATTCATCGCGTTTTCGAGAAAATTTTCTTCTGGGTACTGATGATATTCGATGAGAAATGGATTTCTATGTCTTCCGCACTTCGTTGAGGCCTTCAACATGAAGAATTTAATCGGTGCTTGAATTATGAATTTTCCTAAGGGAAAATTTTAAAATTTTCTAAGGCAAATTTGAATAAAATGGTTTTTGGAAGGAAAATGCTTCGACGATGAATTTAAAGTGAATTGCCTAGATATTTTTGATTGAATTCTTCACAGATGAATTTTCCAGAGCGTCAGAGGTGATTAAAATTTAAAATTTGCAAGACAGAACTTCGGCTGGTGAATGGAAATTGCTGAAAGATGAATTTAAATTAAAGATTTTCGAAAGTAAATTTAAAGGATGCCAGTCAAAGTTGAACTTCTAGAAGAATAAGATTCCAGACGTCAAAAGACAAGTGTCGAAAATACCAGAGAGGAAAAATTCAAATTCTTGAAATGGAGTAGTGGAGATTTAATGCACTGGCTATACTTAGCTCCTTCTAGAATTCGATTTTTGCTATAAAAAATGAGAAGTTTTTCATTTCTCCTCACCAATTGAAGGAATTTGAATTTGCTCTGGGTCTGAAGCTGAAAGTTGTTAAGGCTGCAAGTGTTAAAGAAGTTTGAATTTTTGAAGCTGGAGAGTGAGTTGCTGAGATTGAAGTTCGAATTTGCTTGAGGAATGTTTGTAGCTGAAAGTTGATTGAGGAAATTTCAATTTAAAAAGAATATTGCTGAGAGTTAAAGAAGTGCAAACTTGCTAAGTCTGATTTGGAGTTGCTGGAGTGTGAATTTAAAAGCCCAAGTGCTGATTAAAGTTGGCAGATTTCTTGAAGTATTGAAGTTGCTGAGACTTTCTAAGTGATTGATAATTTTAAATCTGTTGAAGAAGAAGTTGAGGTTTGCAAATGAGAAATAATATTGCAACTTCTTGAAGTCGACTGGCAGCCCTGCAAAATGTTTTATTTATTTTTTGAAGTTAATTTGCTGATGGATGTTTATTGTTTTGCAAATGGCTAAAGCAAGGACAACTGGCAAGGACAACAATAGTGCATCTAGACAAGCTGTTATAAAGAAGTTGAGCAAGTCTTTCTTGCCAGAATCGAAGTTTACTTCGAAGTTGGGCAAGCTGGCGGATACAAATTTGGGCTCTGTCAACTTGGAGACTTTCAGGAAAAGAATGCTGGGGATTAGTAATCATCAAACTTCGAACACTTCACACAACATTGTTCGAAGCGGATTATATGCAACTGCTGGTTTCCCACCAGCCATTCAGTGTTCTGAGCTGATGATGGAGTGCGCCAACTGCTATGAGAAGGATCACAACTCAATCATGTCACCAGATGGTCAAGTGCTCGCCAACCTCACTCTTGCTACCATTGGTGAAGCCTTTGGAATCCTAGTGCATAGGAACATGATTTACAAATCGAGGGAGCAAGCTGAGCGTATGTATGCTTCTGCATTCGAGAGATGTACAGAAACGATCAATACTCATTGGATGAGCAACCCCAAGCCCTCTCGTACGAAGCTGCCGAGACAAATCATAGCAGATGACTTGAAGCAGGAGTATTGTGATCTTATCATGATGCTGAGTCGAGTTGGAGGTTGCCCGCAGTCGTTTATTTTTGAGCCATGGATGTTCTATTACATCAACCTCGTGCTGGAAGGAAAGGAGTACGTCAACTGGGCTGAAAGGATTAGTGACAATTTGCACGAGCAACTCCTGAGCTTGAGAAGAACGAAGACATTCTATATGGGCTCTGACATCATTTACATGCAGGACCGTATGACGAAATATAGAGGAATTTCATATAAGGAGCCTGTTGGCTGTGGTTCTCATCAGTTTAAAATTCATGAGGCTTGTCCATAGTTGCATTTGACAAGTACTACTCATTACAAGTGTGTCAATGACGCCTTCACCATGCACATCACGAGATTGCTTCAGGAGCGAATGCATCATAGGATCTCGAGGGAAGCCCAAGAATTGATTGAGAGGTATGGGTGCTGGTTTATAAAGTTTCCAAAGTTTTCTTACATAAGGCTGCAAGGATTTTCGTCATATCCATATAGACTTCCTAAGTACCCAACCAACAGAATATTGATGTTAGAGATATCTAGGCAATTGGTTGCCTACGATAAAATTTAGAAGAAAAAGAAGGGAGGTGTTGACTTCCCAATTGTCATGTGCAATTCCGATGAAGTGTGTCCTTCATTACAGGCAGCTAGAGAAGCCGAGTGCGAGCTTCAGTTTTGTCACTTTTCCTATCACACTAGTAGACAACACTATGATCCGCATAACAACATCAAATGGGTACTGTCAGAGGAATTTAAACATAAGGAAAACATTGAGGATTATTGGGCTGATGCATCGGATGAGGCTGAAGTCAGGAAGAGAGTGTTCTCTAGGTTGCCAATAAACATGATCAGGGAGTGTGAAGTCATTCTGGTACCAGACCAGGTAGATGAGGACATGAACGTTGTCCATCCAAATTATGAAGCAGTGAGAGATACTCCACTTCCACTCCCGGATTGGTCAGAACCAGAGGTTGCTGACTTGGACACACTTTCCATTCCAGTCTTGACATTTACTAGAGCATGGGTTGACAGACGTGTGAGCAGGTTGAAGAGTAGGTCGATTACATTGACTTACAATTTGATGGGAGATCACAGGACACCCACCACCAACAGGAAGAAACAAATCACATGAGGTCCAGAATCTAGAAGGAAAGAGCCAGTTCGGCAGGAGCCTGTTCAACTAGAACCTCCAACAGTTGTAGTTGAATCACCCACGCCATTGGAGACACGTTCTCCAAGTATACAGGAAGTTTCTTTATTTGTTGATCAAAGAAATGCATTGAATCAGGTGCAAGCGGTACAAGAAGATAATCAGCCACCACAGAGAGAGTCAGTTGGCCAGAGCGTCAACGCACCTACTAGAGATGATCAGCAAGATGATGAGGGGACTGCTATTGACCCACAATTTCAGCAAGAGTTAGAGGCGGCTTTAGACAATGATGATATAGTTTCAGGAGATACTCAGCCACTTGAGGCCAATGAGCCTCACTAGAATGATATAGAAGTTGAACAAGTCCGTGAAGTAGAGGCACAAGAACAACAACCATTTGATATACAATATACAGTACCTGATTGGCTTAGAGATGGGATGAGAAGGAGCCCCAGTGAAGAGATTGATCCAAGAGTTGAAATGGAAGAGTTTTTGAACATGATCAGCGCACCTCCACATAAGAAGAGAGCACGAAAGTTTTCAACGATATCAAATGATGAGGATGGTTCCCGCACCCTTCACATGGCAGTGCCACAGGTTGATTGTGACCGAGATGAAGCAGTACCCGAAAACTATGTGGTCACAACTCTGGAGTTAGGACGCCCCACAGGTGCACAGATTGTAGAGGAGTGTGATAACTCCTACCATGCCCTCAAGGACAAATTATTTAAAAAGGAAGGAAAGTACAAGAAGTTGAAAAGGGAGCATAGGGCTTTGATAGGATATGTGCAGTAGTTGTCTCGTCCTCGTGGGCAGGAGATTCCAGCAATAGAGCTTCCAACTGACATACCTAGAGAGTCAATCAGTGGCTTGTTGGAGTTAGGGAAGATGGCACAAGAGGCAGATAAGTGGGTCACGAGAGTTCGTGTTGAGACAAAAAAATTTATGGAGGACCTTGCTCCCGCTTTCCAGCAGGCTTCTAGTATTTTGGCACGGATGGAGGCAGTTGATCAGCGCTGGGGTGATGCTTCTGTTTATCAGAGCAAAGTAATTCAGCGTCTTGAGGCATTGAGACATGTTCCTTTGCGGCCTGATTGATGGAGGGGTCATTCAAGAGAATGACAAGTATGACTTTTCTAGATGGTATTCTTCAGCAATCACGGGACGTGGTTTCTTCGACGCAGCACATGCGGATTCAACTAGAGTACGGAAGGCTATGGCCAATATCATTGATGGAGTCCAAAATACTTTCGAGGCTATATTTGCTAGGCGGTTGAATCCAGATGAGGTGACTGTTGATAATTTGAGGGGTAGGCTGGTGCCTTTCTTTTCAGAGGTGAAGACCTTCGTACAAGATGACTTTGAGAACACTTCCACTTTCTCCAGCTTGATCCAGAGCATGCAGGATTCCCTAGTCGCTTGGAGAAAATCTTGTGCACGACATGAATAGTCAGTTACAGTGTTAGAGTTCCAGCTTGATTGCATTCCACCCATTTCAGTTCAGGAGGTTGAGGTTGTACTTGGCAGGTTCATTGAGTTTGCAGCCAAAGAGAAGGAGAATGGGAATGCACTACTGGACGATGATCTTCTAGAAGACTGATTGTGGGCATTAATTGCCTTTACTATTTTGGGAGTGAGTGGGAATCTTTGATTCATTTAATGTACCACTCCCCATTCTGACAGTTTTTAGGGTTAGGGCTGAGGTGGCTTAATCTTAGCCATTCTTTTGATTGTAACCCTAGCCATCCTTTGGACTGAGCCATCTATAAAAGGGGGAGTCCCCCTCATTTGTAATTCATTAGAATTAGAACTAGAGATTGGAGATCAGACTAGAGAGTAGACATTTTGCTTGATAGTTTAGCATAGTTTGGAGAAGGAAAAGTTTTCCTTTGAAAACTTTTGTAAGAGATTGTTGTGTAACACTTTCATAATAGAAGATCTTTTCATTGATGGTGAAATTCGTCTTCATTGTGTTTAGCTAGCAAGGTTTCTTCATCCCTTCAATTCCAAGTAGCGTAAGATAGCGTAAAGTAGTTTAAGAAGTAGCATTTTCATTTCATGCAAGTAGATAGTAGCTGTGGATGTGTGGCATTGATCAAGGCAACTTCATTTCATTCCATACCACTAGCGGCTTGCTGACGACAAGTTTGCCTTGCGTGGTCAACTAGAAAATTTTATAAGCTTAACTTCAGTTGCAATTCAGATCTTGGTATGTGTCGTCTTGATGGTATCTTGATGCTGGGTTGTAACTTGAAAATTTCTTACTATTCCCTTGAAGATTGCACCTACTTTGTGTAAGTTGTCCAGCGTGAGGCGGAACAGAGTTTGGTTGAAGCTGTTAAGATTGATCCCACATCCCACCTTAGAGTAGAATCTAGAACCTTCTCACCCTTACACTCATTTACTTTCCATTCCTCTTTGGTTAGTTTTAGAGAACGTACCACATTGCTAAATCATCCGCATTGCACAAATCCCTTCCAATCATCTATTTACTGTTAACTGCAAGTATCTTGAACAATTGTGTAAGTCCCCTCGTGAAAACAACAATTCACATCAAACCAACTGAGGGTATTCCAAGTTTTTCAGAACCTTGGAGTTGAACGTGCGATTTTTCTCGCAATCTTAGCGCACAGAATACTTTGATCAAGAGAGAATGGAGTAGCCTTCGGACAACTTTGTTCTGCTGATTGGTGCGGTCATAAAAATCACATCAACAGGTATCTGTACTGGTATTCAAGCTATACCCTTCGATATTTTTGTCCGCAATCCTTCGCGGTTGATAGTTACTGCTTGCAGTTTTGGGAAATAGTTTATGATTGTTGAAAGGATGTATGTTTAGCATCTCTTGTGCTTTGGTGATTGTACGGCATATTGACATTATTTTGTTGATTACTTTTTGCAATTAAGTCTATTTCTAGCCGACTTCATGGATAAGTTGTGATATGGTGAATCAATTTTCATTATGCAGATATATGTGTGACCTATCTTAGGTCCATGCCGACATGATTTAGTGTGTTGCGCTTTGAATTATTTTTGGGAAGATTTTTTGAAAGCTTGTTGCTGATAGTTGGTATTTTTGAAGAATAAGAAATGCATCTAATTAGGCCGACCTAATTGATGCTTGCGAATAGATCGAGTATATATATGTTGAACAATTTTTGAAGATAGTGAGATTTTAATGAGATAGTGTTGAATGCGAAGGTGAAGAAGAGGAAAAATGAAGTGTGTTAAGTCTGTCTATTGAGCATCACCAAAACTGCATCAACACTTGTTAGGTGCACTCTTTTCAGTTCACTTTGGCTGTGAATTCCAATTTTGTCTTGTAAATTTTTTGTAGGCAGTGAGCCTCTTTGTAAGCAGTGAGCTTTTGTATTTGGACAGTGAGTCCTATTCAGGGCAATGATCCCTTGGTAGTGAGCCTTATATATTCAGTTTTGGAACTACTTTATATTGTGAGTTAATCCTCACCGTGGTTTTTCCCTCATTGGGTTTTCCACATAAAATTTGGTGTTTAGTGTGTTGATTTTATTTTTTGTTATTTGTATTTCATGGTCATACTCAATAACATAATAGTGTGATTGTGAAATTGATAAGTGTTGAAGTTTTGAGTTTAAATTTGGTGACAACTGATTCACCCCCCCCTCTTAGTTGTCCTGCGCCTTTTAACAATTAATTGGTGGAAGGACATTGTTAGAACAAAAAAACATTTATCCAATTTGTACTATATTTGATAATTGGACTATAAAAAGAATGAGAAAATAAACTTTACTATCTCCTATAGAATTGTGCAATTAATGAATAATTTCAATAAATCTTAGGATGAAAAAAATTGTCTTCATAATTTGAATTTATAGATAAATATTCAACAAAAAAATAAAAATTATGGCATATGTGTGTATATATACATATATATTAATTTGTAAATCAATTATTGATTATATTTATATATTAAAATAAATAGTAATTAGCAAATTATCTAATAATTATTACTATCTAAACATTAAATATACAAAAAATTGAATATTATGAAGTTTAAGTAATAAAAAAACTATAAATTATTTTGTATTAAGAGGGCAGTATGGGAAAGCAACCCTCAAGGGTGAAAGCGGCCATGGGAGGCGTTCAACGACGATTGTAACTTCAGTTATTATAATATTATAATTAATTTTTCAATTTTAGTTTATGTTTTTCTTGGAAGCAGCCTTTGAATCTACCATTATTATCTTTGTTCTATTGGATTTGCAAACCTAGAAAGGAAATTAAAGAAAACAAATAGATTTTTATAGATAATTCATTTAGTTGAGTTAGTTTTTAGTTATTAGATTTTGATTAGATTATTTAATACTTAAAAAAAATTGATTGCAATACAATATGTGTTGAATAATTCTTAATCTTATTAAAACTAAGTTAGATTCACATTTTTCTTTCTAAAAAGTTATCATAATAAGTTGAGAGGTCAAATTAAAGATTGCATTGTTAATTTGTAAATAAATAGTTTTAAAATATTAAAGACAATAATTATGCTCGACAATTGTAGAATTAATAGTAATTTTAAAAAAAGTAAAATTATAATGCCATAGATTAATGTCTAAATTGAACCAAGTAAGACTAAAATGATTCAACCTTGTGGTGATTAATTTCTTTAGAGATGGTTTTAATTCTTATCAATTAGTAAATGAATATAATAATCGTAGTAATATTTATTATTGTTTTTAGTTTAATGTTTTGAATCAATAGTGGTCTTTGTAACATATTAAACTATATAGTTCTATACATGTTTATTTTTGATAATTAATTTTTGGTGCAACTATTATTAAGAATATTCTACTTTTTCTTCATTGGGATTCTTGTATGGATGATAGAATTGTCAGGAATATTCTATTTTTTTCATAGGGATTTTTGTATAGATGATAGAATTCTTGATCTTCTCTTTGTTAACTTGGAGAGTTTTTCTTCGGATATATATATATATATCTCCTTTAAGTCTTGTGTAGATGCTTAATTCAAATAGGTTACCATCAAGTTTGAGTGAAAAAAATTGTCACGTTCAAATTGTGTGAATCCTTTCCTTGTACTTTGGGCTAAGCACTTAAGATGACATCATAATTTTAAAGGTGCCATCTGATGTGCTAGAGTGTATTCCTTAAATGTGTTATTTCATGTGACATGATGCAAAATTTTGAAGGTTGTGTTATTGTATAGTTGTGTAAAAAATGGGCAGAGTGTTTACTGTTTTATGCTAACATAGCATTTTAGTGGCATCCGTGATTTCTCATGGGGGCAAAGGTTATACTCGGAAGATTGGTTTCTTGCCAGGGAATGAATTGCATAAAATTTAGATGATGCATCATTTAGATAAGGTTATACAGTAAATCCAAAGTTACGCATTCAAACTTAGATGATGTTGGAAGGCATGATAGCAGTTATCTGTTTCTTGATAACTGGAGTTTTAAATGGGAAAGACTATACAAAACTTTGCAATTTAAAAAAGGGATGATAAAAACAAATGAATGAAAATAAATTCTACTCCATATTTTTCTTTCAGATGACATTGTATTCGATATTGTAAATTATGATCCATTTTTTTGAAGCACATGTGGGTTTGTCACAGTAACTGCCAAATTTGAGTGGCAATCTGATTGACACATTTACAAGCTAAGTAAGTTGAGCTTGTTATAGAGTCTTCTGCTACCATGCATTGTTGGGAGTTTATCAATGTTGAAATTGCTTAGAGTGCTTTGAATTACAAAGCATCATTTTTTTGTCATATGATGATATATGAATAAATTGTGGTGTTTATGCTCTTTTTTTATTTTTTTATTTTTTTTAATGTATAACATCTATTGGAATATATTGCAAAATGCTGTAGCATGAATCTTTAACTCAGATAATCATAACAAGAATCCCTTTTTAATCCCAAGAAAAATGAAGGTTTATTGCCTGAAAAATCTTTGAGACAATGCAATTGTTTTCAGAACTCTAGGCTAGATTGTTATTCAAATCTCATGTTGCACTTGATGGCAATAATGAACTGAATGGATGTTTTTTGGTGCATGGTAGTTTCACGTGTAAATGTGAGTTAAATGAGTCAGCTGAAAAATGAAAGGTATGTTAGCTTACCGTGTCAGAAAAAACACAATAAGAACTGTTTTGAAGGGTCAAGACATTGGAACATTTTGAGATGCCATTGAGTAACGCATTTTACAATGCATGGTTTGTGGGATTCAGTTGATAGCTTGAATTGCAGCTTTTGTTAGGTGTTAAAACAATTCAATTTTGGTTAGAATTGCAATGAAACTAAATGTCACGTATTCTAGATTCCTTTCTATGTGAAAATCTCCAACTTTGAACGGGATCACATTAAAATTAAAATTTACTTTAGCATCACAGAGCATGATAAGTGAGAAGATAACAAATTTTGTAATAGGTGATGGCAGTAATGAATTTCGGGTTAATTATACTATGCATATATTTTGAAATCTTTATTTTAAGTAAATTAATTTAAATTTTGAATTGATGCTTACATTTATATGGAATGATTTGTTGTGCTGCCACATTTCCAACTTAAAGGAATTGACAATTGGGCTCGTGCCATAGATGAATATGTATTACTTGAATATAAAACATGACCTGTAATCTAAATTACTTGTAGCAATTTGAAACCCAAAGAAAAGGAGTAAAGAATGTAGGTCAATCAGAAACAAATAAGGGGCATGAGCGTGAGCATGCCATATGCTCTTAGGAATAGTGCCAAATTTGTAGGACGTACATGTTAAACACACAAAGGGGTTGATGTAGTAGTACTGATTATACTAGACATTTTAGATAGATTGGTGGCAACCACTCTCAATGAGTATTAAGACAATCATTAACTTGAAAAGACATGCATAAACACAACTTGAAAAGACATGCATAAACACAAACGTGAATGTGGCAACCTAAGAACACACCCAACCCATTCTAGGCTAGTCTTTTAACACTAGGCATGCCTCTCATCACCACCCACAAATAGGGATGGGAAAAGAAAAGTATACATAAGAATTTATTACTAACACTTTACCCACATACACCTCTTTACGTACAAACATGGGTGAACACATTCAATAGGAATAGTCAAGTGTCAATAGATATATATGTCACTCTAGACAACCCTTAAGCTACAAAGATAGGATCATGGATGCAATTCTACCACATTTAAACATGCATAAACTAGGGTCCCAAGAAAGAAATCAAGACAATCCAAACAAGGTTTGCACATGGGCCTCACACACCATCAAATGCATAACACTAGGGGACTAACATTCCAGTAATAATTCAATGCACAACCATACTTGAATACATACATGTATAGGGTCTAATACATAACTTGAGGACAAATAATGCATCAATAATCACCACCTAGGCACTCACAACCCAACCAAAGGAATGAGTAAGAGATATGTTAATACATGGAGCAACAACACTTTTTAATTCGCATATATTTTTCCTTAATTATTCATCAACACTAATCATTTAATTTCAATATAGATAAGGAAATAAACAAAATTCTCCAAATCCATAATATAACTCATCCATTAACAAATTTAAATCATCATACACCAAATGGTCATATCATAGAAAACAAGGCATGACATTATCACATCAATAGTCATATGCATTACTAACAAAATCAACCAATAATACACAAGGGTATGGTAATCTATGACTAATGAAACAAAGGGAATTGGGACAACCACAAACACAAAGAAATGAGTTTTCAAATCAACATGGAGGTGAGAAGCATGATACCTACAAAATAGGGCTCTTCTAGACAAATCTCAAAATAATAATAATAAAAGTTATCCCCATACAACACTTTTCATGGGCCTACATCAATTTTGAATGATATATACAGTTCCACTCTACTCCTAGCCCTAGTATCTAATCCTAAGAAAAAAATCAACTTTTGACCCAAAATTTCAAGGAATTAAAAATGAGGTCAAAACACATAAAAACTTATACCCAAAAAGGTTGGAAAACATATATTCAACATGAGACCTTTTATCTCACAAAATTTCACCATTGAAAATTATTTTTAAAGCACAAAAACTCAATTTTTTTAAAATATTATCATACCCAAGTATGACCCTAATATACACAACACTCGAATTTTCACATCACATAAGGGTTTGGATAAATTTTATCAGTATAATGGTAGACAATTAATTTTTCAAAGTTATATATGTACAACTGAAATACTCTAAATGTAACTATCCTAAGATTCAAATTTAATTGCAACCCTAAAAATATAACATCATATTCAACCACCTAATGTGAGCATGGTTGAAAAGTATGGATAATAAAATGCATACGTTTGATGTTCCAATGCAAATTTCACACATTTTTGGAGATATATCTTTCCCCTTTACACACACAAGAGATGAATAATTAAATGCATACCTTTGATGTTCCAATGCAATTTTCACACTTTTGGAGAGATGTCCTTCACCTTCACACACACACAAGAGACAAGCTTTCCCAAATATTTCTTCTTTGCAAGTGTAACAATCTACCAAGCAAGTAAAATTCACTTTCAAATCAAGTAAAACCAATAAAAGAGAGAGTAAGAGAATGTGTAAAACCCCTTTCCTTTTCTTTTTCTCCCTTCCAAAATTCTCAAAACCCTTTAAAACCATTTTCTTTCAATTCCCACTCACAAGGCCATTCAAAAAGGTTATTTCCCAATAGATATTTTCCAAAAAGATAGTTTACCTTTAGGAAAATATTAAAATGATCAATTCAAACATAACGAGGAAGCTTTTAAAAAATGTCACATTTAATTTTCTCCAAATTGACTAAATAATTGACCTAAACAATAATTTAAATTCAATTAATTTTTTGAATACCCATACATGAAAAATACATAAGGCTAAATTTTAAAGGGAAATAACATAGCTAACTACTTCACATTTTAAGCATATAGGTTATTCACAAACTCCTAAAATAAGGATTGTGGAAACCAATAAAATGTAACACAAACCAACAGTTAAAATAAACACACAAGGAGAACAAACACTTTTTTAGGTTAGCCATTGCACAAGGATTCATAATCATAATTGATTTGGATAAGTAGCAAATAGATAAATACAAGGAATATCCATCTATTCACAACTAAATAGGATATGTTAAGAAACCAAAAATACCACGAGTCACAAGGTCACTAACTTGACCAATGAGACTAAGGTGAGAAGGTCAAGTGAATCCATGTTGTTCTCCTCCAGATCCTCCTTCCATTGGTCAAACACCTATATATATACATATACATATATGTATGAATGTATGTACATATATATGTATAGATATGTATATGTGTATATGTGTATATGTGTCTATGTGTATATGTGTATATGTCAATACACACACACACACACACACACACACACACACACACACACACATATGCACTACACACTCAAGACAAAACACCAAATTTGAAAATAGAGATCATATCCAAAGCAACACACAATGACCAATGAGGACATGCAATCTGTCAAGACAAGTAATCATCCTAAAATTACACCATTCTATTGGAATTTCCTTGGTATAGTGACATACTCTATTATCTACATGATATGAATTGATAAGAAGGAACGATAAAAAACAAATAAATCTCAAGTTGTTTGCAAAAAATACATTTTTATTGATAGAAAACTCATGTGGAGGAATATGTATGGTGTCTTTTAGAGATTCCTAAATGAAGAAGAAGCTAGAAAGTTGTTGACTAAGATGCACAATGGTGCATGCAGTGGGCATTATATGGCCAAACTATAGCATAATAAATCCCCGTTATTGTTATTGGTGGCCCCATCCTTGTTTTCTAATGTACATAAGTTGGTAAGAAAATGTGATTCTTGCTAGCATTTAATTAGGAAAACTTAAGGGATCCTTTAAGGCCCTTGATAGTTTTTAAGCCCCTTTTTTGAAAGTGGGTATTGATTTTTATTGATGAAATTATTGAGAATTCCACTGGAGGCTTCAAATGGATCCTTGTAGCCATTGATTATATTATAAAATGAGTTAAAGCAATCCCTACCAGGTGGACTACAAGTAAGATTGTGATTGATTTCATTCTTGATCATATAATAATAAGTTTTAGTGTACCACACAAGATCATAAAGTTGATAATGCAATATGTTTTAGATTAGTTGAATTTAATCTTTTTTTTGAGAATAGATTCATAGTCTCACATTCATCTCTATATTGTCCATAACAAAATACACAACTTGAGTCAACCAGTAAGAGCTTGGTGATTATTATCAAAAGGATTCTAGAAAAAATAAAAAGGCATGGGAAACAAAATTGAGATTAGTTGTATGGGTTGATAGATTGAAAGAAAAAAGGATACAAGTAAATCATCATTTGAATTGGTGTATTGTGATGATGTAAGGTTGGCCATAAATAAATTATTACTTGTTTACAAGTTTATGCAAGAAACCAATGAGGATTTTGATGATGGAATGACTGGAAAAGTGAATTAGAAGTTGAATTCGATGAAAGAAAAAGAAAGGATTACAAAATTAATATGAAGAATTATTAGTAGGTAAAATACCTATTTGATAAGAGGACCAACACTAGAAAATTTGAAATTAGAGACCTAGTCCTAGTATGGAACGCTAGAGCACAAGACAAAGGAAAACATGAAAAGTTTGATTCCATGTGGTTGGGTACATACATAATATACAATTTGTATGGTGAGGATTCATTTTTTATTTAGAGCTTGGATGGTGAGTTTCAAGAAATACCAATGCATGGAGATTTCTTGAGAAAATATTTTTCTTAGGCTTTGGCATATTCTTCTTTACATGCATAGTTTTTGTTTCTCTATTTTGTGTGCTTTATACAATTATTATTTGTTTGTGACTCAGTGTGAAGAGTTTTGTATTGTTGTCCTCATGCAATCTTGGCACTTGTTCAAGATGAAGTGTATTTGGTTTTGGTCATGTTTTCATCTCTCTTTTTGGTCTACCATCCAAATATAACTTAGGATCTCTCTATGGCTGCAATAAAAACATACATCCACAACAAGAGCCAATGTTAGAACTAGTTGTGTATGCATAAAATTTATAGATTTAGATATGTTTTCCCAAGTATTATAGTGACTTTGTGTTAGCCCACCTTTTATAACCAATTCAAGATAATATAAGTAGGTTTTTCCTTTATCAATTTTTTTCCTAATTCTACCATGTGTTGCCCCTAATGTGTTCATCATGAGTCAGAGTTTAAAAAAGGTCCAAAAAATTCTAAATATTGGAGCTATGTGGATCATTTCCTTAGGTTTATGAATTTTGCATGTTTCAAAATTTTAGGGTTGTCCATCCCAATATGATGTATCCTCAATGGTTAAGCACAATTAACCTTGGGGAAAACTCCATGGTTAAGCGCACTTGAGTTGGAGTAGTATTGGGATGGGTGACCTCCCAGGAAAGCCCAATGCTTCACCTATGTGAGCATCACCTAGATGCAATGAGTTCCAAGTGGACCATTCATTATCATGAGAGATGGGTTCTTGTGAACCATTACTCATGAAACATGGGTCAATGAGTTTGACTCAAAAAACTACATGGTAGAATCCTGATAGCAATATCATAATTTGACACATTGTGGCAAAATACCTCCTACTTATCAGTTGATGAGCTAAAGGGGCTCTATAATGAATGGTTCATAAGGCACAACACTTGCTGGAGGTTTTGCAAATGGGGTTGCAAGCTAAGTCAGATTAACCTTGGGGAAAACTCCATGGTTAAGTGCACTTGAGCTGGAGTAGTACTAGGATGGGTGACCTCTTGGGAAGGCCTAATGATTCGCCTCTGTGAGCATCACCTAGATGCAATAAGTGCCATGTGAACCATTCATTACCATGAGAGATGGGTTCTTGTGAACTACTACCCATGAAAAATGGGTCAATGAGTTTGCCTCGAAAAACTACAAAGTTGAATCCTAATAGCAATATCATAATTTGACACATCGAAAAATACCTCGTACTTATCAATTGATGAGCTAAAGGGGATCTATAATGAATTTTTCATAAGGAACAACACTTTCTGAAGGTTTTGGAAATGGGGTTGCAAGCTAAGTGGGCTTAACCTTGGGGAAAGCTCCATGGTTAAGTGCACTTGAGTTGGAGTAGTACTGGGATGGGTGACCTCCTGGGAAGGCCCAATGCTTCACCTCTGTTAGCATCACCTAGATGTAATGAGTTCCAAGTGGACCATGCATTATCATGAGAGATGGGTTCTTATGAACCACTACTCATGAAACATGGGTCAATGGGTTTGACTCAAAAAACTACATGGTTGAATCCTGATGGGAATATCATAATTTGACACACTGTGGAAAAATACCTCCTATTTCACATTTTGTGTTATTCAAATATTGATATGTGTTAGTTTTCATAGAATCTAAGGGATGGTATGAAACTATTTTCACTTTTGTCCAAATCTATGTTGGGGAAAAAAATTAAGGTTAATATGTGGAGTTCTTAAACTAATTGTGGATTATTAAGTAGAGGTGCAACTATGGGATATAAGTGAACATGAGATTTTAAGCTCTACAAGCTAGATCTAAGCACATTAAACTTATATGAAAGTTAGGGAACTTACTATTTCATTAGGTTTCATTCAAAACACAAGAATAGGCACTGGTCTGATGGTTGAAAGTTGACTATTCACTCCATTTAAAATCAAGAAAAATCATTTAAAACCTCATAATATTTTTTTTGTATTTTATTTTTTTACCATTATGAACAACCCATTGTTGTAAATCTCTTCCAAAACTATTGTGAGCTTCTAACCAATTAAACTATTATGAGCTTCTAACCAATTAAACTATTAGAGGGTTGTTGTATAATGCTATGTTACAAGGTTAATGATGTTGTATACAACTACCAAATAATATATCCATAAAGATTAGTGACCAATTTTTATCGTATGTTGCATCATTTAACTCAACTACCTGAAAGAAGAGATCTATGATTTATATGTGTTAATCCTCCATAAAGAATAGCTACCAAAGCTAAATATAGAGTCATCTTTGTGTGGATTTGTATTAATATTTTAATCTATTTTATCTTGAAATGATTTTGGTAACACTCTCTTGAGCTTGGAAAGACTCAAAGTGTAGAAGAGGCCTTTCATCACCTAATTTGAGGATAGGCACGTCTTCCTATTTGATAAATTTTGTCACCTTGTCTATGTTATGGTAGGAGCCCTAGGGTTATAGTTTAATATAGAAAAGAACACCAAAATGATACATGGTATGTCAAAATTAGGGTGTAAGGCACACCTATTACATTATCTTGGATATGGAATTTTGTTGAGTGGATGCTCTATTGTGTATTTTTTACACATTGTGTTCTACATTTAATTATTTTCTCTTGGAGTGTTCCATAGCTATGAGTTCCAATACATCTAAGAATGAATCTACCATGTCTATGTCCTTGGTTTCTTCCACTTAGTGATTATACAAGAAGTGTTTTTAATGCCTTAAAATATTTCATTTAAATTATGTTCAAAATAAAGTCAATTAAATACACGAACCATTACATAGCACGTCACATATTCCCTTTCCATATCACCATTCGTAATTTTTTAATTTTAGACATCTCACAAGTTACCGTTATTGTAGGATATGGAGATTAGTAAAATTTATCATGTCTCTATGCTTATACTCTTCTCATTATCATTATAGTTATGTTCAACAACACCTACAACCTTTCTCATTCCATATTTCATCATCATTTCTCTAGCTAGTGTTGTTTCTCCTTTAATATCTAAGGAATCTCTTGACATCACATCACTTTCTCCAAAAAAATATGATTTCTACAATTCTTCTACCCATATAGACATCTAGATGCATTAGCACTTTCTTATGATTGTTTTTTGATGTAGTCTACTTTAGGAAACTATGAAACCATTCCAAGAAATATTCCTCTTGGCACAACTGTAGTTTTTATGTATAGGGAGTGAACCATCCACGTGTGTTTCCACAAATGCATGCACACTACTTTATGATATGTTATTAATCACATTGATTCATCTAAATTTTTTAGATTCTTACATTCAGTACTCATCATTATATTATATTTTACATACTCAAGATGTATTTTGGTCATAGATTTAACACTATCCATTCTAGCTTTAAGAACAACAACATTCACTAAATTTTAAATATCAACAATAGAAAAACTTGGAGTTTCTTGAGAAATTTAATCCTTAAATCTATGCGACCATTTCATCTACCTTCAATTTTTTGACATGTGGGATTTCATGATCTACTTGCAACCGTTAAATTTAGGAAATTAGGTACAATAATATGATGATGAAATCAACCATGTAGAACTAATGCTTTGCCTAAGATTCTAGGAAATTTGTAGTAAAAAACTATTATTCTTTCATTTTGTGTGAATCTGTCAAGCTCCACCAAAAAATGATTTATCATTTTTGTATAGTTTTTATGTTTATGATTGCAACTCCCCCTAACATTAATAAAATTTCCTAGTTGAAAATTAAAATATGATCATTTTCATAATTTACATCTAGAATATATCAACACAATTGTCCTCTTTGATCTCCATAATAAGAAAAGAAATAAAAAAATATTTCCAACATGATTATTAATGAAGTTCTTGAGTTCTAAAACAAGAAAATAAATATTTTTCCATTAAACATCATTATGTCCTAAAATCCATCACATTACCACAAAGATTTTCCTTAATAGTCAACATAAAAGAACATATGCAAAAGCACTTAATAACTTCTTTTAACTCACATAAAGACAACATAAAATTGAGATAATTTCAAGCAATGTTAAACCTTAATCAAGAACTAAAATAAGAATTTCTTGATCATTTCACTAAATTTTAGTCCAAATTTCAAGTCATCTAACTTAAAAATGTTGCATCAATCAATAAAATTTGAATGTCACATTAGGAATTTTAGTGTGGTGTTAATTTCATGAAAATGAATTT
>VDFB02258665.1:0-14648 GCA_007258455.2 Sequoia sempervirens | reverse complement strand
AGGAGCACTTGAGACACTTAGATGCGGTGTTGAGTATTTTGGAGAGTGAATCTTTGTTTGCTAAGGAGTCCAAGTGTGAATTTGGTATGACAAAGTTGTTGTATCTTGGGCACATTATCAGCTCAAAAGGAGTTAGCATTGATCCTAAAAAGATCAAGGCTATTCTTGATTGGGCTCCACCCACAAACCTACTGAAGGGATTTTTGGGCTATGTGGGTTTTACATAAGATTTGTCAAGGATTTTCACAGCTTGGTCGGCCCCACTTACCGACGACTAAAAAGGGGCCTTTGAAGTGGTCCTAACAAGCTACAGCAATCCTTGATAGATCTCAAACAGCTGATGAGCACGCTCCGGGCCTTTGGGAGCTATTCCAGACTCTTCCAAGCCTGCCGCTGTAGGACGTATAGCATTGCCCAGAACAATCTAGTCAAGACGTCGATACTCGAAGATTGTCATCATATGCTACTTCCAGGTGTTGTAATTGCAACCGTTGAACTTCTGACTACCTTCAAGCATAATGTGTGATAAGGAAGCCATTTTGCACAAGGCCCTCAAACGAATTCTGGCAGAATAAAGGTACAAAGCCCTTGAACTTAAAAAAATTGTGAAAACAAAGGCTCAAAACCGACACAAATCTAGATAAATGATACCCAGAAAAGCCCTAAGCGGATTTTTAAATTGCCCAAGAAAACCACAAGAAAATGAGGTACAGCAAACCCTAGATTGCTGGAAAAATTCGTGCAGCAAAATACTGGTAGAAACCCTACGAAATTTTGGAAAAAACTGCGCCAAGAAAGGGCAGAAACCCTAGCGTGCAAGAAACAAAATGCGAGCAGAAGTTGCGACGCCTAAACACCCTTCAAAGATGAAAATCGCAAGCAAAAAATTGACCAAAACGTGCCCAAGAAGATATCAGAAAATCGCATCCCAAAGTCTTCAAATCGTGACCAAAAAATCACGTAAAAAATCCACGTTTTTAAATGCTCAAAACATAATCGCAATTTTGTACAAAAAGAAAGGGCACAATTTTGCCTTAGAAAACCCAAAAAAGTACTTCAAAAAATAGGCACAACTTTTATCATGACAAAAATTTGCGATTTTACTGTTCTCAAACCCTCAATTTTTTTTGAAAAACAAAACCCGTGATTTTGTTGGCAGAAGGGTCACGATTATGAACAAAAAAGAAGGCTTCACGAAGATCTTTGATTGTTTTTATTTTTCAGAAAAAATTCCTACAAATTTGGAAAAAAAACAATTTTCCTGCTCTAATACCATATTAGGTAAGTTCTTGAATGTATTAATAAATGAAAGAGACAAGCTCTTTATAGAATTTACAATAAATAGATTTAGAAATAAATCTGGATGTTTCTAAAACGAAACAGAAGTAAACTTAAAACAAAAGAATGGAAAGAATCTAAACTAATAGATTACAATATTGAGCATTAATATATTAATCAAATATTAATCTAATAAATAACACACGATATTTACATGGAAACCCTAACGAGAGAAAGCCATAGCAAAATATTGCTTATATAAACTCTTCTTTTACAAACTTTGTAGGAACCAACCTACAGGAGACACCAATCCCCTTAATTTGTAGCCACCAACCTACTAAAGGCACCAACCCCCTTAATTTGTAGCCACCAACCTACTAGAGGCACCAACCCCTACAGTTCATAGGCACCAACCCCCAATGCCAAGCACCAACTTAGCAAAAGATAATAACTTCAAGAACAATGTTCCACCTTCAATGTTGCTTCTTCAATGGGTGATGGACAATTCTGCTCAAATATATCTCTCAAACTTATACCCACTCCGCACTAATTCTCCTCTTGGATCTGATATAATTACCTCAAAATATTTTCTCCAAATCTGATATAGTCTTCTTCAAAGATCTCCTATAAGGCTTCTTATAAATCTGTTATGATATTGCAAATAACCCCTCTATAAAATCTGCAATCAGAATGAGATCTTCACAACAGATCTGCTTTTGCTTTAGTTTAATTCCTCCTTTGTGATGTAAGTTGCCTCTTTAAAGCTCACACAAGTTATATACTTCTGCCTTCCTTTTATATCATCATTCTCACTCTATTTTGCAAGTCCGAATTGAATCTCATATGTATATGCTGATCAAATATTGCAGCCTTTTGTAAGAGATTGCACCATTTAAAATCTGCCTTTTACTAAATGCCTTTTCATTATTTAATTTTTTTTATTAAAAGAAACTTTAATCGCACCCCTCCATATCTCAATGAAGTTGTATCAAGACAAATCGCACCACTTCAATCTTTTGATTAATTTTAAATATGGATCGCTTCACTTCATAAATTGCATCTCTTGAAGACAACAATCTTCTTTTTTAATTGACCACTTCATTAAGTGCTTTTGCTGACTTTTGATAAATTTTAAGTTTAAAAATGAAATCGCACCACTTTGTAAGAGGTGCATCTGTTCAAAAGTTGAATCGCATTTCTTCAAGGATCGTATCACTTCATAAATGAATCGAACTATTTGTCTTAATCTTTTTTTTGCCTTAATCGCATTTTTAGTTAATGCGATTTTAAATTGCTTTTATTAATCTGAAATCGTATTTTGTCAGAGGTAAATCAATGATGATTCTTCAAGATATCGATGCTGATCAGTTTTGTGATTTATTCTTCTTTTTCAGAGTTTGCATGCTGTTTATCTTCAATCTTTAGTGAATGCAATTTCATTCCCAAAGTCAAATCATTATTCCATTGTATAACAGTCACTTTGCCTCTATCAGCACAAGGTTCCAAAAGCATTCTCTCTTCGCTAAAAACTGTCACTTTCTTCTTCACCCTTCCCATAGATTAGAAGCATCTCTATCAGGGAACCAACAACAGACATATTTGCCAACTTTGATAGAACTGCTGATTTTGAATCGATCTTTTCTAGTGTTGTGAATCGAGTTTGTCTTATGATCATGTTGCTTTCTTTAAATCTGTTCAAGGCTGTCATGCTGTTCATGACCACATTGCTTTCTTTAAATCTGCACAAGTCTGTTCAGAAAGCTGCTCAAACAATTTGTCTTAGAAATCTGCATTTAACTGTAAGGTAATCGCTTGCATATTTGTTGCAATATACTTCAATTAGAACTTGGAATCAATTCTGGATGTTCTATATTTCAAATATGTTATCTTCAGTCATGCTGATCTTTACGCTTTACCTTGACATCAATGACAATATTCAACAATCTCCTCATTCTTCGTTTGACATTAATGGTAGCAAACTTCGTCTTTGTACCTTTGACATCAATGACAATATTTCCAACAGCAGCTTGTTTTTTGGAGCCTAAATTGTTTTCTATTAATAGAAAAGGTGATACTGAAATTATGGCAGGGCTTTTTGAAGCCCTTGGAAAGTATGAATCAAATGCAACAATTTCAGCACTAATCAGAGATCAATGTTGTGAATACAAGAGAGGAGAAGGGATGTTTGGAATGGCAGCAGCCAAATATGACTTGGCATGTATACCTGGATATAGATGGTGGCTGACCTATGGAGCACAAACTCTTGAGCTACAAGAGTTTGTTGTTTGAATTTTGAGTCAGGGAGCAAGTTCATCAGCTTGTGAGAGGAACTGAAGTTACTTTGACCACATCCATTCCAAAAAGAGGAATAAATTGTTGTCTGGAAAACTAGGAGATCTTGTCCTTGTTCGCAGCAATTTAAAATTGTTCAAGAACAAATCAGCAAAGAACTCTTCCTCACCACAACAAATTCTTAAAGACATAGCAGTGCCAGTTGCAGATGAGCCTAACTTTGCAAATGATGAATTGAGTGATGATACAGATGATGATGATTTAGCATCTCAGCCAAGTACTCTTGATGACTTGGAGCTTTTTTGAAGTTCTAACGTCTTGACTGTTATTGTACCTTTTTGACAAAAGAACATCTTCGCAATCGTGATTTCACATGTTTCTTAAGGTTTATATTTTATAAATGTGTCATCTTTTGTAATGATTTCAAATCTATTTATCAATCTTAAACTATTTAGACAATTTTATGGATATATTACTTATATTTATTAAAAAAAAATTACATAAGGTGAATTTAATCCGAATTTTATACTTTTAGAAATTTTTCCTTGCCGAATTTCATTTGAATTTCAATGTTGCCAAACTCAAATTCGAATTTGAACCTTGTGGCTTAGGAGAAGATTGCCTTCAAATGCCACTTCGAGCATTATGAGTTCTTAGTCATGCCATTTGGGTTGACTAACACACCTGTGACCTTTAAGTCTTGCATGAGCAGGGTGTTCAATAAGTAGTTTTGGAAGTTTGTGCTAATCTTCTTTGATGACATCTTGATTCACAATAAGTCGTGCGAAGAGCATCTAAGGCATTTGGAGGAGGTTCTTAGCATTCTGGAGGCCGAATCTTTGTTTGCCAAGAATGACCGAGCTCCTCTATCTTGGTCATGTGATCAACTCTAAGGGAGTCAATGTGGATCAAGAGAAGATTAAGGCTATCTTGGAGTGGCCACCACCAAAAAAGCTCACTCAGCTGAAGGGGTTTTAGGGTCTTTGTGGGTTCTACAGAAGGTTCATGAAGGGCTATTCTCAGATGGCCACTCTATTCACGGATCTTACCAAAAAGGGGGCATTCACTTGGTCAGAAAAAGCACAGAAGGCCTTCGATCAATTTAAGCACCGTATGAGTTCATGTCCCATTTTGGCTTTTCCAAACTTCTCCAAGCCTTTCGAGCAAGGCGTAGTGAACCTAGCTACCATGACCACCTTGAATCCCTCAAATCCTTCAGCTTCTAAATTCATTCTTGTCACTAAACCTTCATTAATGAAATTATGGGTGGCACCACTATCCACTAGGACAATCAATTTTTTCCCTTTTAGAACACTATAGCTTTTAAAGGGGTGATATTTAGGTGCTCCCAAAGTGTGGCTAAGGCAATATTTGCATTTTCTTCATCATCTCGTTTCCTTTTCTTATTTTGGGGTTCAAATTCTTCTTCACTCATTTCTTTGTCTGATCTCGCTTCCAAGTTGTGTGCTTGTCCTCTACATCTATGTCCTACCACCCATTTTTCCTTACACCTAAAACACGGTCCTTTCTTTTGAAGCTCTGATATGTCTTCCCCTGTTAGGCATGATCAAGGAGGTAGTGTCCTTGGTTGCAAAATTCCTTTGTAGGGGGGATTAGTTATGTGATCTTGAAGACATTTTTTGAATAGCTCATTAATTTTGTTGTTGTGGTCTCTAACCTCAAGGTTTTTTGGATTGCATCTTGAAGAGATGTGGGATCAAGGGTGCTCACCAAACCATAGATTGATTTTGATAGCCCTTCAATAAATGTGTTAGCCTTCTCTCAGTAATCCCAAGTACCATAACTGAGATCTTTTGAAATTCGGCCACATAATCTTCTACGGATCCTTGTTGTTTCAATTGGGTTAGTTCTTTGAAGTTCGTTTCAGGGTGCTTTTGATCAAATCAATCTATGAGCCTTTGTGTAAATTCATCATAGGTTGTTACATTTTGGTGCCCTTGGGTAATAATCCCGTGATGACACCAATCGTGTGCAAGCCCTTCTAAATGTAAAATGGCAAATTTGATAGCATCTTCTTTAGTCATGGGACTAAGGGAAAAATAAGTATCCAACTTTTGGACCCATGAATGTGCAATGACTTTTCTCAATCCATCAAAGTTGGGGAGATTCATTTTACTCACCCTTTGGCATAGGTCTTTATTTGGTTTCCTTTTTTCCTTTCTATGGGTAGTTCGTGACCTTGCATCACAATATTCCTCAAATGGAATATTTCTCCTAATTTCAAGGTCCAACCTTGAGTAGGCCCCAACATATTCAACGAAGTCATTAATTGGTGGATTGGTTTATTCTTCTTCTTCTCTTGTTGGCCCTTCCCTAGGTAGGAATGAGGGTCTTGTTAACCTAGGCGTTGACCCTAGTGGTGATCTATCGTTATTTTCTAAATGATTAGAGTTGACATCCCTCCCATTGGTTTGGTTGGGTATAAGAGTGTTGATTCTATTATTCATATTTTGTAGGGTTTGAAGGAGTACTTGAGTTGCCCTCTCGTTTTGTTCCATGAAGACTTGGGTTGTCCTGTCATTTTGTTCCATGAAGGCCCTCAATTCATTTCCTAGTTGTTCACTCATTTTGTTGCTTTGAGTAGACTTGTTTCTTGCTGCAAGTTTCCTTCTTTCGCTTTCTAATGCCCTTTGGGTCCTTTGGCTTAATTGCATAAACTACTCTTCTTGATCCTCAGGATGGCAAGATCAAGGCTCCGATACCACTGTAATGTCCCCTTTTGGGGTATTCCTTAATGTAGGCTTTCAAAACAATAATAAACACTAAAACCTGACATAAGCAATAAGAAGTATCAACTTTATGGTTAAATTCAAATTAATACATAAAATAGTATAATATTGAGAACAATACACCCTAGCTAAGACATTATAATAGTTAGATCTATAGTTCATATCATCATTAACATTTGAATTCAAAATAACTTAACATCACTAATGATTAGTCCCAGAAATATTCTGATAGCCAACCATATTAGGAATTCGTTAGAAATATTTACAAACTGCAATCTCAAGGATGGTTGTCCTTGTATTGCGAGAGCATGGGTAAATCCTTGTCCATCCATCTTGAGATGGCGTACTTGAGAAGACCCTCAAGCCCGAAAGAACTCATATGCCTCTCAGACCCACAAGCCTTGCATCTCAAGAGTGGCGTACTCGAGAAGTCCCTCTCAAGCCCAAGAGCACTCATCAGCCTCCCGACCCACGAACATAATAGGATCTCAGGTCCACACCATCCCTTAATCCACCTTGGAGGTGCTCCATCCTCCTTGATCAAGTCTAGGAGCACTCATGTTTGCCCACGGAATGTAAATCAAATCTACGCATTACCGGCAAACTAGTCATGTGTAAACATAGAATAAAACAGTAACAGAAAGATATCATGTTTGAACACCAGAAACTTTATTCATTATCAAAATATCATGTACAATCAAAATATCAGAGTGCTTAACAATATAACCATCGGCACATAACTATCTCCCGACTATCCCAACAGACTACATATAACGTTCGGCGGTGGTTAGATAACCAACCGACACGACGTTTCATAAAAACATTAACATTAACATTAATCTGGACATGATTACCTGCAAGTACATGACATGTATTATTCTTACTAACTATAGCTTTATTAGCAATTGGCCGACTACGACCGACTATAACAAAGTAAAGATATACTACTTACATCATCCCCCCTAAAAAGAAGTCGTCTTCCAGACGACTGAAAACAAAAAATGCCAACTCCTCATCCTTTTCCTGTAATTGATTCTCCCTCAGTGCTGAAAGTTGTTGTGCATCGGCCACCTGGGTATCATTCGCTATCAACTGACCCAATACTCTATCCCTCTCTGCCAACTTCTCCTCGAGAGCTGCCACTCTCGTTTGCTCGGCTACCAATTGCCTTGTAACCCGTAATATGATGGTTGGTTGTATCCAAATTGGCAATTCCAATAATTTGATGGGGGTTTAAAGGTACCCCAACGGTCAGCCCTTGCAAATCCAAAATCGCTCTGCGGGTCAAGGGCACCATTTCCATGATTTTCCCAAGTTTCAAATAGTGTCGACGGTTTAAAATACGTGTTTTGCATTGTTTTTCTTTACTTTCTCGATCGATGAATAGTACCACTTCTGTTAAGCTGCTCGCTGGCTTCTCCCGCTTGGTCCAGCGCTTTGGGGAAACGCCGCCCGATTTTGAGGATCACGCTAATTAATTCGACAATCCGACGACGTGAAGCGTCGAAAGTGTTCCCCTGTTTAAGTAATTGTCATTGATGTCAAGAATAGCCATTGGAATAAAGTATCATAAGAGTGTCAAAACAAAGAGTCTAAACAGACCATTAAAGATATATAGATCATCTTTGAAGGTTTCAGTTGAGCATTCTAGATCAGATATCATAAAATGGATATCATCATCTACAGATTGAAATAAAGAAACAGATCGAAATCTCCAGTTTGAATTTCACAAATCAGTTTTTTAGATGCTCAGATCGAAACATTAAGTTTTCAAATAAGGTCATGATACGAAGATACAGATTCGTCCCTTTCATAATACGTATAACATGATACGTATAAAAAGAAGATACAGATCAGAACACGTATTTAAGTTTTTTTTTATATACTTTCTGAATCATGGATTCGAGCCTATTAAAGATCAGATTTAATCGAAATTATTGAAGATAAATGGAAGAATTCAGATCGGATTATTTAAGATCAGTGTATTTTGAAAACTTGATTAAAGAAAGATAAACTCGTTTCAGTTATGGTACGAGTTAAAAATAAAAATAAACCCGATTTAGTCTAAACTGAAAAGGCACGAATTAAAGAGTTTTGAAAAAGTTCAATATCTAAAAAGGCAAGATTCGGAGAGACAGGTTTAAAAAATAACAAATGAATTGATTAAAGAATAACAAAAAAAAGGGGAAGAGATTCGAATCTGAAAAGACGTGTTTATGAACTGATGACGCCGATTATGAAAAGACGTGTTTTTAATGAAAAAAATTCGAATGAAGGATGTCTTTTCTGGAATAGATGCGAATTAAGAAAGTGAATGAAATATTCTTTACAAAATCTAATTGCTTCAACAAAAGCTCGATTAATGAATAAGAACAAGCCATGTTCTTGGAAAGACGTGTCTAGAGGGAGTTTTCAATTTGTTAAAGAGGCGTGTTGTTTTGCACTTGAAAAGATATAAGCCATTTGATATATCTTAGGCACTTAGTCTATTGAACAATACAAAAATAAACTAATTCGATTATGAATTATGAAGAGGCAGATTTTAAAGAGTGCAGAAATAGATGTGTTCTTTCATAAAGAAGGTGCAACTCTTGAGAAAAATACATATTGGATATCAAAGTCATTGTTGCAGATGTGGTTGAGAAGTTCAAGAAGTCAGAATCAGAAGCCTTTCTTCTTGTGTGGGCTGAGTGAGAGAAGTTATATCACAAAGGCAGATTGGAGAATTGGCAGATTGCAGATCTGATTGAGGACAATTGCTTCATCCATCAAGTCAAGGTTTGGTGCCTTGCATTAGGGGTTGGTGCTCCTTGTAGGCAGGTGTCTACTAAAATCTGTAGAGGTCTAGGTGTTCCTTGTAGATTTCATTCTACTAAATCATCTAGTTGTAAATCTGTAGGTTGGTGCCTACTTAAAAATTATTATTTCAATAAAATTGTGTCAACTTGGGGAAATTGATTCAAATCAAATAGGTTGATTGTAGCAAGTTTAAAAGATTGAAAATAAAAAGTTTTATTATTGATTTACTGATTCACCCCCCCCTCTCAGTAAATCTTTTGTGCTCTTCAATTGGTATCAGAGCAAGGTCCTTCTTGAAAGCTTAATCGCTTGAAGGAGATCCTTAAGAGCACATATGGCAAATCTAAGCAACACTGTGAAAGCACCCATCTTTGATGGGACTAATTATGCTTTTTGGAATATCAAGATGGAAGCATACTTGAATGCACTTGGGTTTGATGTGTGGCAATCTGTTGTTGATGGGTATTCACCTCCAGCTACCCCTCCAACGGATCAAGCAGCCAAAAAGAGAAGTGAAAACAATGCAAAAGCAAAGCATGCTCTTCTTTGCAGCCTAACAGATTCTGAATTTACAAAAGTCATGAGATGCAAATCAGCAAAAGAGATTTGGGACAAACTTCAAAATATTTATGAAGGAGATGCAAAAGTTAAGAAGGCAAAGTTGCAAACTCATAGAAGAAAGTTGGAGACTCTCAAAATGGAGGATGATGAAGATATTGCTTCATATTTTCTTCGTGTTGATGAAACAGTAAATATCATGAAAGGACTTGGTGAAGAAATTGAGGATACTTTCATTGTTGATAAGATTCTAAGATCACTATCTACAAAATTTGAGGCCAAGGTTGCAGCATTGGAAGAACTAACAAATCTAGATCAACTGAAAAAGGATGAATTACATGGAATCCTTGCTGCCTATGAGATGAGGATTGAAGGAAGATCACCACAAAAGGAAGTCTCATTCAAAGCATCCAAAAAGGGCAAGAACAAGCATGAAGAAAAGGATGAAAAATCAAGTGATGAAGCTGAATCTTACTTCATGGGTAAACTTAAGAAAGGAAAAGGAAAATACAAAGGAAAATTTCCTTTTAAATGCTTCAATTGTGGAAAAGTTGGACATTATGCTTCAAAATGTCCTCAAAATGAAAACAGCTCTAGTGAAGAAGAAAAGGAAATCAGCAATAAGAAAAAGGGGAAGAAGAACTTCAACTCAAAGAAGAAATTTCAAAAACATAAGAAGAGTTTTTATTCAAAGAAAGATAGCAGCTCCTTTGAAGAACAAAGTGAAGATAGCTCAAGCAATGAGGAAGATGAAATATTGTTTATGGCTGAATGTGAAGAACAAAAAGTTGATCAAGAATGTGAAGAAGAAGAAGAAATAGATCAAGATGAAGGAGAGGAAGTAGATCTTGAAGAAGAATTGCACTATGCTTACAAGAAAAATGAAGACTTGAAGAAGAAGGCTGCCAAGTACAAGTTGAAGATCAAAGAGATGACAAATGACTTGGAGAATTCAAGCAAAACCATTGAAGATTTGAGAGCTCAAATCATGGAAGCTGAAAGAAATGAAGATGAATTGAAAAACAAACTCAATACAAAGGAGATGAAATGTGACAAGCTGGAGCAAGAGATAGCAATGCTAAAGTTGGAATTGGAGAAAACAAAGGATCAACACTCAAAGATTGATGAAGAATCCAGCAAGCTGATTGAGCTAATGAAGGCTCAAGATTTTCTTCAAAGCAAAATGGGAAGTAGTTTTGAAGAACAATCCAAGAAGGTCACTAACTCCAAAGAAGATTTCAAGACTTTCTCAAAGCAAGGAGAAGAAGATTGGATAAGTGCTGATTCTAAAAGAAGATTGAACAGTAGGCACTTCTATGCATTTAATGGCTATTGTTTTGTATGTAACAAATTTGGGCACAAGGCCTTAAATTGTAAAAATAAAATGAAAAATAGTTCTAGCTACCTTAGGAGAGATTATAATCCTTTCACACCATTAATGGACTATAATAGTCTATGCTACAATTGTAATAACCTTGGGCACAAAGCACAAGCTTGTAGGACAATTTTCAATGACTCTCCAAAACAAAACAAAAAGGTAGATAAGTCTATTAAAAGGAAAGAAATACCTATCAAGGTATGGAGAAAAAAGGAGAAATCAATGTTTATCCAAACTGCCTTACATGCTGAAAGTAAAAAGGATAGATGGTACATTGATAGTGGGTGCTCAAAGCACATGACAGGTGACAAGAGTAAATTCATCTCTCTTGAACCTACTGATGAAGGAACAGTAAGATTTGGTGATAATACAAGAAAACAAATAAAAGGAAAAGGAACACTTAGTCTAGATAATGGGAGAACAAAAACAGAAAATGTTTTGTATGTTAAGGGCCTAAAAGAAAATCTTCTAAGTGTTAGTCAACTTTGTGATCAAGGACATAGTATCACATTTCTTTCTAATACATGTGATATCAAGAAAGATGGAAAGCTGGTTGCTCAAGCTGAAAGAAAACATAATTTGTATGTCCTAAAAGAGATAAGTTGTGAAAGCTGCAACTTAGTACAAGAGGATGAGAGTTGGTTGTGGCACAAAAGGTTAGGCCATCTAAACTTTGATAATATTGTCAAAGTTAGCAAATCAAATGCTGTGAGAGATATGCCAAGGATAACAAAACCTTCTAATATTATTTGTAGAGAGTGTCAACTTGGAAAGCAAACAAAGTCAAGCTTTAAGTCTAAGGAGCATACTTCATCAAGACCATTAGAACTCATACATACAGATCTTTGTGGGCCAACAAAATCCAAGAGCATGAATGGAGAAAGATATTTTATGTTGCTGATTGATGACTTCTCAAGAATGACTTGGGTTGCATTCTTGAAAGAAAAATCTGAAGCTTTTGATAAATTCAAAGCCTTTAAGGAGCTGGTTGAAAATGAAGCAAACTGCAAGATAAAATGCCTTAGATCAGACCGAGGAGAAGAATTCACATCAAAAGAATTTGAAAATTTCTGCATAAAACATGGAATTAAAAGGCAATTTTTTGCAGCTAGAACCCCTCAACAAAATGGGGTTGTAGAAAGGAAAAATAGGACGGTTCAAGAAATGGCAAGGGCAATGCTAAATGAAACCAAGATAGCAGATTCCTTTTGGAAGGAAGCAATTCATACAGCTGTTTACATTCTGAATCGTGCACAAATAAGAGTGAACAATGAGAAGACACCATATGAACTTTGGAAAGGTAGACCAGCAACTGTCAAGTACTTCAAGATTTTTGGAAGCACTTGCTACATTAGAAGAGATGAAGAAGACTTGAGCAAATTTGACACAAGAGCAGATGAGGGAATTTTTCTTGGCTACTCATCAAAAAGTAAGGCATATAGATGCTACAACAAAAGAACTCACAAAATTGTTGAAAGTGCTAATGTAAGAATTGATGAAGGGAAGCAATTCAAAGAAGTTGGACAAAGTGATCACCATGTTCAAACTATGAATGGAGAAGACAAAGAGGATGAGGACTCTCAAGAGGAAGAAAAGGAGGAAGAGGCAAAAGAAGGAGAAGCCTCACAAAAGACTCCTATGAAGACACCAAAGACACCTTCCAAGTTTGTTCAAAAGAACCATCCTGAAGATTTGATCCTTCAAGATAGATGTAGATCTACAAGGAGAATGGTGAATTACAATGAAGATTGTCATGCAGCTTTCCTATCTCAAGTTGAGCCCAAAACTTTTGAAGAAGCAAGCAAAGACAAAAGTTGGATTGATGCAATGAATGAAGAGTTGGATCAAATAGAGAAAAATGAAACTTGGGAAATTGTTCCAAGACCAAAAGATAAGAATGTAATTGGCACAAAATGGGTTTTTAGAAACAAATTAAATGAAGATGGTAAAGTCACAAGGAACAAAGCAAGGTTAGTGTGCAAAGGCTATGCACAAGTTGAAGGAGTAGACTTTGAGGAAACCTTCGCACCAGTTGCAAGGATTGAAGCAATTAGAATGTTTTTATCCTATGCAAGTCACAAAAAGTTTAAGGTTTATCAAATGGACGTCAAATCTGCTTTTCTTAATGGAGATTTAGAAGAGGAAGTTTATATTGAACAACCTGAAGGCTTCCTACTATCAGAAGACATGGATTATGTGTGCAAGTTAAAGAAAGCTCTCTATGGGCTTAAACAAGCTCCTAGAGCTTGGTATTCTAGACTTGACAAATATCTCAAAGAGCAAGGTTTCAAAAGAGGAGATGTAGACAGCAATCTATACATCAAAGAAGAGGATGGACACTTATTGATTGTGGTGGTATATGTAGATGACATCATTTTTGGTGGAGACAAGGACAAAATGTGCAAAGAATTTTCATCATGTATGCAAAAAGAGTTTGAGATGTCAATGTTGGGAGAATTATCCTTCTTCCTTGGGCTGCAAATTTCACAATTAAGCAAAGGTATTTTCATCTCCCAAACCAAATATGTGAAAGAAATGTTAAAAAGGTTTAGGATGGAAGATTGCAATCCTGTTAGTACTCCTATGGTTACAGGTTGCAAGTTAAGTAAAGATGATGAATCCCAAGATGTGAATCAAACACTTTATAGATCAATGATTGGAAGTTTGTTGTATCTAACTTCTACAAGACCAGACATAATGCAAGCTGTTGGAGTTGTGGCAAGATTTCAAGCAGCACCAAAAGAGACACATGTTCATGCGGTAAAGCGTATATTCAAATATTTGAAAGGTACAATAGAATATGGTCTATGGTACCCTAGTAGCAATGATTTCACTCTTGAAGCATTCACAGATGATGATTGGGCAGGCAATGTGGATGACAGAAAAAGTACAAGTGGAGGAGCCTTTTTCTTGGATAAGTAAAAAACAAGAATCAGTCTCTCTATCTACAGCTGAAGCTGAATATATTGCAGCAGCAGCATGTTGCACTCAACTTATATGGATGAGGCAAACTTTAAAAGACATCAAAGTGGAGTATGATTATCCCTGCACTATCTATTGTGATAATACTAGTGCAATCAATATCTCCAAGAATCCAGTGATGCACTCAAGAACCAAGCACATCCCTATTAAGTATCACTTTTTGAGAGAACAAGTAGGAGGAGGACAAGTGTGTTTAGAATACATAACTACAAAAGAGCAAACTGCTGATATATTTACTAAACCACTTCCAAGAGATACATTTGAATATCTAAGGGACAAATTGAGAGTTGTTCCACATCCATCAAGTTAATTGATGGAAGCATGCATTCAGGGGGAGCTACGCACAAAATCTAGTAGCTTCATGGAGCTGAAATATTGTTAGAAGACCCCTTGCCATTGATGTCAAAGGGGGAGAATTTGGACACAGGGGGAGCAAATAAGGGATCAAGTTGCCATTGGAGATATTGCCATCAATGACAAAGGGGGAGATTGTTAGAAGTAATTGTCATTGATGTCACGAATAGCCATTGGAATAAAGTATCATAAGAGTGTCAAAACAAAGAGTCTAAACAGACCATTAAAGATATATAGATCATCTTTGAAGGTTTCAG
>VDFB02258664.1:0-27698 GCA_007258455.2 Sequoia sempervirens | reverse complement strand
AAAGATAGCAGCTCCTCTGAAGAACAAAGTGAAGATAGCTCAAGCAATGAGGAAGATGAAATATTGTTTATGGCTGAATGTGAAGAACAAAAAGTTGATCAAGAATGTGAAGAAAAAGAGGAAATAGATCAAGATGAAGGAGAGGAAGTAGATCTTGAAGAAGAATTGCACTATGCTTACAAGAAAAATGAAGACTTGAAGAAGAAGGCTGCCAAGTACAAGTTGAAGATCAAAGAGATGACAAATGACTTGGAGAATTCAAGCAAAACCATTGAAGATTTGAGAGCTCAAATCATGGAAGCTGAAAGAAATGAAGATGAATTGAAAAACAAACTCAATACAAAGGAGATGAAATGTGACAAGCTGGAGCAAGAGATAGCAATGCTAAAGTTGGAATTGGAGAAAACAAAGGATCAACACTCAAAGATTGATGAAGAATCCAGCAAGCTGATTGAGCTAATGAAGGCTCAAGATTTTCTTCAAAGCAAAATGGGAAGCAGTTTTGAAGAACAATCCAAGAAGGTCACTAACTCCAAAGAAGATTTCAAGACTTTCTCAAAGCAAGGAGAAGAAGATTGGATAAGTGCTGATTCTAAAAGAAGATTGAATAGTAGGCACTTCTATGCATTTAATGGCTATTGTTTTCTATGTAACAAATTTGGGCACAAGGCCTTAAATTGTAAAAATAAAATGAAAAATAGTTCTAGCTACCTTAGGAGAGATTATAATCCTTTCACACCATTAATGGACTATAATAGTCTATGCTACAATTGTAATAACCTTGGGCACAAAGCACAAGCTTGTAGGACAATTTTCAATGACTCTCCAAAACAAAACAAAAAGGTAGATAAGTCTATTAAAAGGAAAGAAATACCTATCAAGGTATGGAGAAAAAAGGAGAAATCAATGTTTATCCAAACTGCCTTACATGCTGAAAGTAAAAAGGATAGATGGTACATTGATAGTGGGTGCTCAAAGCACATGACAGGTGACAAGAGTAAATTCATCTCTCTTGAACCTACTGATGAAGGAACAGTAAGATTTGGTGATAATACAAGAAAACAAATAAAAGGAAAAGGAACACTTAGTCTAGATAATGGGAGAACAAAAACAGAAAATGTTTTGTATGTTAAGGGCCTAAAAGAAAATCTTCTAAGTGTTAGTCAACTTTGTGATCAAGGACATAGTATCACATTTCTTTCTAATACATGTGATATCAAGAAAGATGGAAAGCTGGTTGCTCAAGCTGAAAGGAAACATAATTTGTATGTCCTAAAAGAGATAAGTTGTGAAAGCTGCAACTTAGTACAAGAGGATGAGAGTTGGTTATGGCACAAAAGGCTAGGCCATCTAAACTTTGATAATATTTTCAAGTTAGCAAATCAAACGCTGTGAGAGATATGCCAAGGATAACAAAACCTTCCAATATCATTTGTAGAGAGTGTCAACTTGGAAAGCAAACAAAGTCAAGCTTTAAGTCTAAGGAGCATACTTCATCAAGACCATTAGAACTCATACATACAGATCTTTGTGGGCCAACAAAATCCAAGAGCATGAATGGAGAAAGATATTTTATGTTGCTGATTGATGACTTCTCAAGAATGACTTGGGTTGCATTCTTGAAAGAAAAATCTGAAGCTTTTGATAAATTCAAAGCCTTTAAGGAGCTGGTTGAAAATGAAGCAAACTGCAAGATAAAATGCCTTAGATCAGACCGAGGAGAAGAATTCACATCAAAAGAATTTGAAAATTTCTGCATAAAACATGGAATTAAAAGGCAATTTTTTGCAGCTAGAACCCCTCAACAAAATGGGGTTGTAGAAAGGAAAAATAGGACGGTTCAAGAAATGGCAAGGGCAATGCTAAATGAAACCAAGATAGCAGATTCCTTTTGGAAGGAAGCAATTCATACAGCTGTTTACATTCTGAATCGTGCACAAATAAGAGTGAACAATGAGAAGACACCATATGAACTTTGGAAAGGTAGACCAGCAACTGTCAAGTACTTCAAGATTTTTGGAAGCACTTGCTACATTAGAAGAGATGAAGAAGACTTGAGCAAATTTGACACAAGAGCAGATGAGGGAATCTTTCTTGGCTACTCATCAAGAAGTAAGGCATATAGATGCTACAACAAAAGAACTCACAAAATTGTTGAAAGTGCTAATGTAAGAATTGATGAAGGGAAGCAATTCAAAGAAGTTGGACAAAGTGATCACCATGTTCAAACTATGAATGGAGAAGACAAAGAGGATGAGGACTCCCAAGAGGAAGAAAAGGAGGAAGAAGCAAAAGAAGGAGAAACTTCACAAAAGACTCCCATGAAGACACCAAAGACACCTTCCAAGTTTGTTCAAAAGAACCATCCTGAAGATTTGATCCTTCAAGATAGATGTAGATCTACAAGGAGAATGGTGAATTACAATGAAGATTGTCATGCAGCTTTCCTATCTCAAGTTGAGCCCAAAACTTTTGAAGAAGCAAGCAAAGACAAAAGTTGGATTGATGCAATGAATGAAGAATTGGATCAAATAGAGAAAAATGAAACTTGGGAAATTGTTCCAAGACCAAAAGATAAGAATGTAATTGGCACAAAATGGGTTTTTAGAAACAAATTAAATGAAGATGGTCAAGTCACAAGGAACAAAGCAAGGTTAGTGTGCAAAGGCTATGCACAAGTTGAAGGAGTAGACTTTGAGGAAACCTTCGCACCAGTTGCAAGGATTGAAGCAATTAGAATGTTTTTATCCTATGCAAGTCACAAAAAGTTTAAGGTTTATCAAATGGACGTCAAATCTGCTTTTCTTAATGGAGATTTAGAAGAGGAAGTTTATATTGAACAACCTGAAGGCTTCCTACTATCAGAAGACATGGATTATGTATGCAAGTTAAAGAAAGCTCTCTATGGGCTTAAAGAAGCTCCTAGAGCTTGGTATTCTAGACTTGACAAATATCTCAAAGAGCAAGGTTTCAAAAGAGGAGATGTAGACAGCAATCTATACATCAAAGAAGAGGATGGACACTTATTGATTGTGGTGGTATATGTAGATGACATCATTTTTGGTGGAGACAAGGACAAAATGTGCAAAGAATTTTCATCATGTATGCAAAAAGAGTTTGAGATGTCAATGTTGGGAGAATTATCCTTCTTCCTTGGGCTGCAAATTTCACAATTAAGCAAAGGTATTTTCATCTCCCAAACCAAATATGTGAAAGAAATGTTAAAAAGGTTTAGGATGGAAGATTGCAATCCTGTTAGTACTCCTATGGTTACAGGTTGCAAGCTAAGTAAAGATGATGAATCCCAAGATGTGAATCAAACACTTTATAGATCAATGATTGGAAGTTTGTTGTATCTAACTTCTACAAGACCAGACATAATGCAAGCTGTTGGAATTGTGGCAAGATTTCAAGCAGTACCAAAAGAGACATGTTAATGCGGTAAAGCGTATATTCAAGTATTTGAAAGGCACAATGGAATATGGTCTATGGTACCCTAGTAGCAATGATTTCACTCTTGAAGCATTCACAGATGCTGATTGGGCTGGTAATGTAGATGATAGAAAAAGTACAAGTGGAGGAGCCTTTTTTCTTGGAGGAAATCTAGTGTCTTGGATAAGCAAAAAACAAGAATCAGTCTCTCTATCTACAGCTGAAGCTGAATATATTGCAGCAGCAGCATGTTGCACTCAACTTTTATGGATGAGGCAAACTTTAAAAGACATCAAAGTAGAGTATGATCATCCCTGCACTATCTATTGTGATAATACTAGTGCAATCAATATCTCCAAGAATCCAGTGATGCACTCAAGAACCAAGCACATACCTATTAAGTATCACTTTCTGAGAGAACAAGTAGGAGAAGGACAAGTGTGTTTAGAATACGTAACTACAAAAGAGCAAACTGCTGATATATTTACTAAACCACTTCCAAGAGATACATTTGAATATCTAAGGGACAAGTTGAGAGTTGTTCCATATCCATCAAATTAATTGATGGATGCATGTATTCAGGGGGAGCTACGCACAAAATCTTGTAGCTTCATGGAGCTGAAATATTGTTAGAAGACCCCTTGCCATTGATGTCAAAGGGGGAGAATTTGGACATAGGGGGAGTAAACAGCGAATCAAGTTGTCATTGGAGAAGTTGCCATCAATGACAAAGGGGGAGATTGTTAGAAATATTGTCATTGATGTCAGGACAAATCGTTGAAGTTAAGACTTGGTTTGGTCTAATCAGGTTGATGTTCAGATTGATATCTTCACATCAATGTTTCAGATTGTTGAGACTTGGTTTGGTCTAATCAGGTTGAAGATAAAAGAGTAGATGGCAGAATTCTGATCAAAAACTTCGATGGATCTATCTGAAGCTTTTGGTGAGTATAATGAAGATTAAAATTAAAAATACATTTATCCAGATTCAGATCGATGGTCATAGAAGTCAATTTCTGAGAATACTTAATAAATGGAGTTTATGTTCTAACAAATGTTTAAGAAGAAAGCTCTTAAAAGATACGTGGAGTATTAAAAGACGCAAATATCCTTGAGAATACGGATGAAGTTTTAAGCAAAAATCTTTTGAATAAGACGCGTGGAATATTAAAAACGCATGGAGTGTTATAGATCGTATTTCTTTCTATTCTTTGACTGAAGATTAATTTGGGAAGATTATATTATAGACGCGTTGTTTTCTATTGGCATATGAAAGCTCGTATATTTTTAAAAAGACGTCTTTTCTGAAGTGATGAGTATAATGCGGTATTTTATTAACCGCTACAAACAAATCCGCTACAAACAAATCATGCATATAAAACCGCTGCAAACTAATTATCTTTTTGAAGGTGCGAATCAAGAAAGATTAAGAGACGTGTCTCTCAGAAAATTACGAATCTTGAATGGACGTGGTCTCTCAATTAAAAAAAATTCTTTTCTCTCTAAAAGACGGTCTTCAAAAGTCATCACTTTTCTCATCGGAAGTAATCATTGATGCAGCTGATCAAATCCAAGAGACGCGCTTAGTAAAACAAACTTGTCTTCTTAAAAATACGTGTTCTTGCTGAAGAGGCGCGATACTTGTTGAAGAGTGCGATGGAAGTTAAGAATATTTCTTAAAATGTCTTTTTAAACAAATGAAGATCAACTAAATTTAAAAGATGTGTTTCTAAAGAGTGATGCATTCTCCTAAAGGATGCGACCTATGCTAAAGAACAGATTTATTTTTAAAGAAGATTCAATTTAGAACAACATACCCAGATTTAATGAAGAAGCATGTAAATGTAGATGTGTCTCTTCATTAAGAGTTGCAAGCCTTGGGGAACTTATATATATGTCATCCAAAATATGTTTGCAAGGTGTGGTTGTGTAATTGAAGACTTGCAGTTCAGTCAGATTCCTACCTCCTTGTGTGGGCTGAAGGTGATATCTTGGATCACATAGAGCAGATTGGAGAGTTGGGCTTGTGCAGATCAGATTGAAGGCAGTCTCACTTCCATCAAGTCAAGGTTTGGTGCCTTGCATTAGGGGTTGGTGCTCCTTGTAGGCAGGTGTCTACTAAATTTTGGAGAGGTCTAGGTGTTCCTTGTGGAATTCATTCTACTAAATCATCTTATTGTAAATTTGTAGGTTGGTGCCTACTTGAAAAAGAAATTACTTCAATAAAGTTGTGTCAACTTGTGGAAATTGGTTCATATCAAAAAGTTGATTGTAATAAAGTTTGAAAAGATTAAGAAATAAAAGTTTGTGATTGATTTACTGATTCACTTCCCCCTCTCAGTAAATATTTTGTGCTCTTCAGAGATCATCATTGAAGTTGCTACGCCACTAGAGGGTAAGAGCCTGGATGAAGTTGAAGTTGGTGATTTCACCTTCGTCAAAGCAAATCTTGGCAGGAGCACTTGGCAAACGGACGTGAGGCTCTTCAGGGTTGTCACAAGTAATTTTGAAGAGCATATCATGAAGGACGAAGAAGATAAAGCGCTTCTCAAGGCTGAAATCAAGCAACTCCGACAGTATATTTCTGATCTCGTTCAATGAATCTCGCACAGAGCACCTTGTCTTCCACACCCTCAGGGGACACCTGCAGAACAACAAAAGTTGAATCAATTAGTCTATCGTGGCAAGCTCTTGGATAACTGGATTGAAGATTTCATTGTTGCAGGCCGATACGTCCTCACAAAATTATATTAGTTTAGGTACGATGCACATAATCTTCGTCAGGGCATTCATCAACTTGAGTTGACTGTAGCATAGGGCAAGGCAAAGGACCGGATTCTCATATCTCAGTTAGCAATTGCATATGATGCCATTGTAGAAGATGAGGATAAAAGGAAGGTTTTCACGTGGAGAGAACATCTCTTCAAAGTGGAAACATATGACAAAATCTCTACTAAGTTGGATACGCTCAAAGAGAATGTTACCGAAGCTCTCAAACTCATTAGTGAGTTTATCACTCAGATCCTGTGCCATTATCTTCGTGAAAATGGTACTTACAGTGATCTTGATGTAGTATAGGCCAAGTTTGAGAAGCTTGTTGGTGATAATCTGGATGGAGATCCTTTGGCGTCCAAGTTGGATCACTTTTCAGTGATGACAACTAGTTTCAGCAAGGCAACTGAAGAGGTCAGAGAATGCATGAGGCTGATCAAAGATGGTGAGAAGGAGTTGAATAGGCAGGTTATCATCGTGGATAGCGTCAAAGTGCCAGAGGAGGAGACAGTCGACTAGTTCCTGGACAAGGTGATAGCTCGTAATGGCTTGGAGTAGTCAGTCAGTTAGAACTTGCAGTTATTCTTGAGGATAGAGTCAGAAGCAGCGGTTAACTCGACATTAGTCTTGAGTTCTAATTGCTGATTTTATGCACACCTATCTCATCCTCGGAGATATCTTTGGAGGAGTTTAGACTTTCAGTTAATAGTTACCTTTCATTTCAATAAGGACGTGCATGTTGCACATGTCCAGTTTAGTTTAGTCTTGTTTCGGTTAACTGATGGTAGTTTTCTAGTTAATTGTATAGTTTCCTTTATTTAGATTTAGCAATAAACTCTTGCATGCTTGCAAGACTGATTGTTGACTCAAGGTGATTTTAGGGTTACCTACACCTTTGATGTCTATAAATAAGAGCACTTTGCTCATTTGTAATTAAGTTTTGCACGTAATAGCATAGATGCTGAGCTACCTTACCTGTAGTATTGCTATTCTGTATTGGTTCACTTTGATTAAGAATAAGATTGGATGATCTTTTCGTGTTCATTGTTTATGTCTTTGTTTTAATAAGCTTTGTTTCATATCTATGCCTTGGACTATGTATTTTACCCCCTTGGAAATTTAGAGATGAAGTTTATTGTTTGATGTCCTTATTAATCTTGTTTGCAGCTTACACCTTGGACTGCATATTTTACCCCCTTGGGAATCTTGCAATCGAGCTTGCCGTTTAATGTTTGTTTTCAGTAACTTACTTCCAGCCTACACCTCGGACTGCGTATTTTACCCCCTTGGGAATCTTGGAAACTAGTTTACCATTTGTTGTCGTTATTAATAACCTTTATCTCAGCCTACACCTCGGACTATGTATTTTACCCCCTTGAGAATCTTGTGATAAATTTTATCTTATACCAATTCCCTGCTCGTAAGTCCTCATGCTCTGTTTCTTGAGGAAACAGGATAGTTTACCATTTAGCCTAGTTGTAGTTAAATATCTGCAAAACGAGAGAAAATCCTTAGCTGCAATGTGTTTGGTTTCTTAAACCTTGTGCCTCTACTAGCTGAGACCAAAAGATAGGATTTAGATCATTTACTTTTTTATGCATATCAGCACAAGAGGGAGCTTCCCCTCCTAATTTGAAGAGCAGTCATTACGCACTGTGCATAGCTGTTCGTTGCCAATACACACTCCAAAGATGTGAATTGTAACGCCAACAAATCACAAGGCAACGGGCTATAGAGTTTATGCAAAAATGATTTCAGATATGTAAATAGAAATCAAGGATTCTTGAATATGAATTCTTTTGCTCCTGTGATGAATTACAATTTTATATGTTACAAATGCAAATACTTTGGTCATACTGCAAAGACTTGTAGAAGCAATTTTGTAAATCTTTCAAGCAAAGTAAAAAGAAAGTGCAACAGGTGGCTGAAAAGGAAGTTAATAAGAAGGTTTGGAGGAAGAAGAAAGAGGTAGAAAAAAGGGAAATCTATGATTGTGCAAACAACTCTACATGCACAAAATGAGAATGATCAATGGTACATTGATAGTGGCTGTTCCAGACATATGATAGGAGACAAAAGCAAGTTTCTCATGTTGAAGAAAATGAATGGTGGTACAATAAGGTTTGGAGACAATCCAGGTGGAAAAATTTCAGGTAAAGATACTCTTATGTTGAATGATGGAAGAACTAAGGTTGAAGACGTTTTGTATGTTGAAGGTTTAGAACATAATTCACTGAGTGTGAGTCAAATGTGTGACCAAGTGCACACTCTTGTTTTCAGCTTTAATAGTTTTGAAGTTAGTAAGGATGGTAGATATATTGCTGAAGCTAGTAGAGCTTCTAACAATCTTTACATTCTTGCTGACATCAAAAGTGAGAAGTGTTGTTTGAGTCAGGAGGATGAAGGATGGTTATGGCACAAAAGGATGGGACACTCGAACCTTGATAATCTTGTTCAGATCTGCAAAAAGGAAATGTTTGAATACTTGCAGAAGAAGTTGGGAGTGATTTCACTCCATCTTTGACTAGATGTTTACACTCACGGGGAGCTTTCATTGTCATATTTTATCATCCCTATTTTAGTTATGCAGGTTTTTTCAGTTTGTCATTGATGTCAAAGGGGGAGTAGTGAGTCAGGGGGAGCAGTATTGGTTTCAGAGTAGTTTGGTTTCAAGAGGTGTTGCCATCAATGACAAAGGGGGAGATTGTTGAAATATTTTGTCATTGATGTCAAAGGCCATATTTCCTGGGTCGATAATTTGATCAATATTTCTGAAGTTCATCGTGGCAGATATGCCAGGTTGGGTGTTGTGCCAAGTCAGATTTGATAAGTCAAAGGATTAGGTCAATTCCTCTATAACGCCTTATGTGTGGTGGCTCCAATCTTGTGGGCGTCGGATTTATTTCTGACATGCTCTGTCATTGCCGATTGCTTCCAATATCTCTGACTCATCTTTTTTTATGGTGACGACTCTTTCAGTGCAAGTGACAGCTTTCTCACTGGCGTTAGTTGACGGCTTATGGAGAGCTTATTAATTTCTTACTGAGGCGGCTGAAATTTATGACTTTGGGCATTGAGTTATTCCATGTTTGTGGTGGTTTTATGGAAGACCTTTTTTTTTCCTAAAAAATATCTTCATTGAAATTTGTCAGAGATATGGAGACATGAAGATTCGCTTATTCGGGGTATGCTCAGAATAATTGTGATGAATGCAAAGTTAATCACTTGCCTTTATCTGCACTATTTTTGTCGAATCTAGTTGGAGTCGGGTGATATACCTTTTGGTGATATTGCATTTATTCTGAGTTTCGTTGCATGGAAGTGGCGTTCGTGTTGAATGATGGCCTCAATCGTATTCTTTATTGCAATACTCTTTCATTCATCCTTTAGTCAATTCTTTGAATGGAAGGATATTGCAGAATCATGTTTTTGTTGATGCTTGGAAAATCCGGTCAATCTTGTGGAAGGTTGTGATCATTAAAGCTTTTGTCTTTGCTGCCCTCACATCTACAATGCCTATCATTCATCCTTTTTCTCAGTCGATTGGTTGATGTTTGAGAGAGGAGGTCATGCAAATAAAAGTCACTGTTTATACGGAGTCGTGTATATTGAGTTAATGATCACAGATTTTATGGCAGGTCCGTTATCATTCTCGGTCGATTTTTGTAGGGGGCTGTGTGGAGAGGTGTAGCTGGAGTTATTTTTTGTGGTCTGTCTGGAGTCTTAAAGAGTTTTCATGCTGCAATATGTAACAACATACAGAGTGTGTCGGCATTTTTTCTTGAAGCCTAGTTCTGCTGTGGTTTTTTACCCGAAAGGTCTTTCCATGTGATATCGGTGTTCTTCCTATTGATGTTTTCTTTTACAGTTTTTCATTGTTGAATCTTATGATTTCATGTGTTAAAAGTTTTAAAACATTGATACACCCCCCCCACCCCCCGGCCCCCCTCTCAGTATTTTCTATGTGCTCTTCATAAAGATATAAATTCGCAATTCTTGAATGTCTCTTGGATGAACCACAGACCTCCTCAAATAGCTTTAACCCTGGATGTGGTCTTTACCCTGGATCCAAGTTTCCTGTTGACTTTGTTAAGTTTTTCATGAAATTTGATTATATTTTTCTCCTTCCCCAGGAGGATGAATCCTTTCAGTAATTCACTACATGCTGCCAATGGAACAATGCTTGAGTCCAGTTGAATGCCACTTTTTCAGAGAATTGTTAAATAAATCATACTTTTGAAGGACTTTTGGGGTTGTCTTTCTTTAGATAAACTCTTTTGTATTTTATTACTTTATTTCTCTTTCATTTTAAAGACTTTTCAGGATTAAAAGCTTATTTATGCATATTGGAAAAATTTAAAGAACTTAAGTTGCCATTTTTGTCACAAATCAAACTAGAAACCATAGCAGCGTGTACTGTTTGTTGTTAAAAACTGTTGATTGTCTTCTGGTTTTCTTAGAATGCATCTAAAGGGGAGATGGGCAGACTGTATGATCTTTTGATTTCCTGTGCACTTTGTTCTCTTTATGAATATTGAATGGTCTGTTTTCCTTTCTCCTCTTCTGAAAGGAAGGAGAGGACATTATCAGTTTAAATATTAAGATCATCTTAGCATTCTCACATGGAAAACTGTTGTCAGGAGATCAAGGTGCTAACATTGAGGAAGATTGCATCACTGTTCTCCTGATAAATAGGTATGTGCTCAGCTTTGCATTCGTTGTTGATAGGGTAAAACAATTATTAGTTCTTTTTTCCCTTGATTCATTTTCCATAAGATGTTTTGATTAATTAGTTGATTATGCTTTTCTTCAGGATGTCTCACATGTATGAGTTTGAAGATGTTCGCAAGCTTGCAGCTGAGCTTACTGGCCGGCTTCATCCCCAGGTAAGTGAATCAATCAGAATGTAAAAGTAAAATAAATCATTCAGTTTTTAGGACTAACTTGTGCAGAGTTCATATATTTTCTAATCCATAGGGGTAATACTAGACGGGAAATTCTTGAAAGAAATGTAATTCATTTAATAAGGCTATGGATCTGTTTAACCTGATCTCCAAGGCTCTTTTGTGCTTATCCATAAATATAGCTTGGAAATATACTGATCCCAAAACGCGAGATTAGTATATATTCCTAATCTAGGATACAAATGTGGAAAGGATATGGAATTTCAAACATAGATAAACTTTACCATGCCTTATGTCACTAGAAAATCAAACTCATTTGATGGGCTTACTCTTAGTGGTGAATTCTAAGTGAAATCTATATGGTTATAGGCTGAAGATAAGATTTATAATTTAAAATTGGTAGGTGAATGAAGGCTTACTGTGAAATTTGATCATTAAATGGTTATTCTTCTATCAAGGTTTGTATTCTTGAATGTCTTGTTTTATTCTTTAATTAATTAATCTGATATATGTGCAAGACAAGGTTATTCAGGGATGTCCCCATTTTTCCTGAATAGAGGGAATGTTTCAGAAATGCCCAAGAATGTCTAACTGTTCCCAGGAAGCTTGGAAAATCTTAGACATCCCTTGACCATTTTGGTGATGGCCAGACATCTTGTACTATCTTCATAAAAAATTACAAAAAGAAAAACAGAAAAGAAAGGGTTGTGGGGGCCTTGTTGATCCTAACCTCCTAAAGAGACCCAGATGTGTCCATTTCATTTCCAACATTTGAAACATCTAAGATTGGATCTTTTTTATAACGTCTTTGTGCTTGCCTTTAAAGGTAATATAATGTGATATATCTTGTTGAGGAGAACAGATCTCTTAGAGTGTAATATAACATGATATCATATTTGGATTTTTTTTGTCTTCTAAAAACAATTTTTATAAACTTCATTTTCTATAATCAAGATTTTGGAACTAAGATGGGTTGTTATAATAGGAAAACAGATTAAAATCTCTATATTTAGTAAACTCTAGTCAAGTACATGATGCTACCAAGGAAACCCACACAAAGTATTTTATAAACAAAACTTAGCTGTTACAAAAATTATTAAATACAACTAACCATTACAAAGAATACTGAATGCAAGTAGCTATTACCAGCAATAAGGAGTTGTAACTGCTATTTAGTATCAGTAATAATTAGTTGTAACCGCTATTCAGTTACAATCAAGATTTAAGATTTAATTTTCTAAAGTGAGAGATGTTCAACCAGTCTTGTTGACGATGGGAATCTTGACCAAGACCCAATCCATTATTCCTAGTAAGGCTTTTTTCACACTTATCAATCTTAGCAACTTCTCATAGGTGCCTCTTTGTATGACATCTTTAATGCCATTGACACATGTAATGGGGACAACCACACAATGGATACCAATGTCAACGTCCCAAGAGGGCCCATTGTTTACATTTTTTCTTTGATTTTTTAAATTTTGAATCTGCTTGCGTTGATTTCTTTGCTTTAGATTAAAAACTTTAATTTGGAAGTTTATCTTTGTCTATATGTTTTTTCCAATGTACATCTAAGATATGCTTGGTAGTCCAATAGCCCAAAGTGACCAAGAAGTTGAATGCAGTTTTATGTTCTCACCTAGAAGAGGACTCATCTTGTGGTAATGTTTGGTGAGTCTTCACTTCTATAATAAAACCATCATCTATCGCCAACCTTTAAGTGGTGGGACACTTGGTGCTGGTCCTGGTGTTGCCTGTACTTAACATTAGTTCTTTGCATGCTAGTTTGCGTTTGTGGCTAAATGTGCTCAATGAATTTGGCCACTTTGTCAATTTCCTTTTGAGCTAAAGGAGTTTTAGTCAATGTTCACATAGGATAAACTATATCAATGAGTACCAATGGTGAATCCAAACAGATGGAAAATTTGTTGTCTTATTAGAGCTGTGAAGGGCTCTATTCTAATTATGCTGAAGCAAAAGCAGACCTTCATCCCATGCGCCAGGCTTCTTGAAATTCTACATTGAGGAGATGTGGAATTATTCTATTTTTGGAAGGTCTCTTTCAAATAGGAAAGGAAGCACACTTTCCTTTCTTCTTGTTGATCAGCTTAGCTATAGCACATGCAATACAAGATCTTCAAATACTTGAAATGTGGGAGAAGGAAATACTTCTTAAATACAATGAAGTCTTTTTAGCTGCAAAATGATTGACAACCTTGTTGAAGTGATCTCCCATATCAACATCTAATGGTCTAATCTATAAGGTCCACAATGTGCTCTGAATGATACACGAGTCCATCTATCAAGTAGTAATTTGGTGTTATTTTTATATAATTGGTTCAATTCTTCTAAAATTTTGGCTTCGTGTTCCATATGCATCATGCATTGAAAGAAGGGCTTGGACTAGAGGTTAGTTCAAACAATCTGCTATTAAATTGGAACTTATTTTGAATGCTTTCTTCAATATTAGATTCTTCTCAGTTTCTTGGACATTCAGCTTGGAATTTGAGGTCTGTAAAGTATCAATGTATTCCTGAACAGATTGATCACGATCTTGATGAATATGGGAGAACTCAATATACTAATATCTTAATTTCTAAGAGGGTGTTAGGTTGCTTTCAAGGCTTCATCAAAACCATTTCAGTTGTCTATAGGGGTAAGACACCCTCATCTGAAATGCAGCAGTTTTTCCACCATTTTTTGCAGATAAGGAAATTCTCAAAAGGCAAAGGTAAATCTGCATAATAATAAAATAAATTGACAGTATTGTAAAAGCATATTATTATGGTTGATTGCCTAGAATACCAGCGTCTATCTTGCATTCAAATATAGGAATATCCATAATTTGCACCTTTCACATTACTCAAAATGAATTTTGTGTTTATGGAAATAATGAGTTTGAGAGGGTGTGAATATGCTGCAAGAGTTGAACAAAATTACCAATTATCTTGGCTAATGTGCATGATATTTCCACAGTTCATGTAAGTGATTGAGAGTGCTTCAACTAATAACTCTATAGATATTTTTGCATAGTGTTTGGAATTACACTCCATGATCCATCATCAAGATGAGGAAAAAAATGTAATGGAATATAGACTTTCTTCACTAAGTAAAAGGGGAAGCCAATGGTCAGAAATAAGGGAGCAGCAAACAATAGAGTTAAGAGAGATGGAAAAAAGAGAGATGACAATTGCTAAACAAAACCTATACATGCTAATAATATGTTGTGTGTGTGTGTGTGAGAGAGAGAGAGAGAGAGAGCAATGGGGCAAATAATTAAAGAAGGAAAGAAACAATCAAAAGAAAACAATTAAAATATGAAAATTACTAAAAATAACATAATATAAAAAGAAATATAAAGGAGGGGCAATCATATTCATATTAGTATAAAAGTTAACAATAAGAAAATGCTCAATAAAATCAAGGTTCTAAAAAAGAGATTAATTGAATTTTTTTTTAGAAAGGAATAGGTCTGAAAGAAAGGAGGTGGGTGTTTGAGAAGGCAAGAAATGAAGAGAAAGTGTAATAACCAACCTACATTATTTTTAGTTTTTGACAATATGTAAACTCATCATAAATATATCAACAAGATACATCTGCTGTCATAAGTTTCTAATAAAGATTAGAGTGCTAAGAAAAAGATTACAATGCTGATACAAATAGCATTGATTATGTCAATTCCCAAAGTTCACACAATCAAGAAATAATCTCCTAGCTTATAAAGATAAAAAAATACCTCAAAGGATGATTGGAAACTAGTTGCAGGTGTGCAAATACATTGAAACTGTAATGTTCCCTTTTTAGAGATTTAAGAAATGACCTATGAATACCAATATTTTTATAAAAATAAAAATAATAATCGAAGTTTGCATTAATTTAATTGTAATGAAGCAACATTAAAACATTCCTTTATCCCTTTTATTTTGGAAGATAAGTAATTTATATATATATTACTTAGAATTAACATATTTATAGAACACTTCAAATTATTACTCCTTGCTCCCACATTCATAGGTGAAGGGGAAGTGAATACACATGAGAATGCCCTTAGTGATAACCTTCTCAGCCCGAGAGCGGTCAACAAATGCTATTGTAATGACCCTCTCGGCCCCCAGTGACAGATCGCAGTCCGCCTACAGAGGGTGGCCTACCTTGAAGGGATCCTAGTCTCTGCATTCCTCAATGCATATTCAATTCCCTACCCTTATGACTGAAAGAGAAAGTCCATAATTTGATAGAGCATCTTATATTGCTAAATCTATTCTGATTTCATTTAAGATTACATGAAATAGCTACAGTCAAATTATTTATGCTAACATGCGATATGGATCTCTTATCACTAAATTATATGCATTTCCCATTTTTATTAACAAACTGTGCTGCATTCAGGTTATGCTATGCTTGGTCATATTTACTCAAAATAACAAAGGTCGTGCATACTTAGTTCTCAGGTTCGGAATAACCATACACACCTGTGTTGCCGCGCGCATAACTGGTGTTTCCGCGTTCATGCTACATTATGCCCGTAATCCAGGAATTGGCTATGCACCCGACGTTCTATTTCTTCCACAAACTCCGCGCCCTGCAAGTTGCATACACCACGGGTTAAAAGAAGAGTGGAGAGTCATCTTCAAAGCGTCGCTTCTGTCTGAGTAGTCACGTCTCCAGCAACGTCTGGTGGCAACGTGCCCAGTGCGTGCCCTTTGGATGAATCCCCTGTGCGCGCCGCTTGAGGAAAGTAACGGCAAACAAAAATTTACGATTTTCTTAAGTTCTTTTTTTTTTTTAACATTGCGAATATTTGGAGAATATATAAAGTGTATTTATTTTATGATTTCTATTTATTCGAATAAAGATTATTGAATTCAATTATTGATTTATTATTGATAAACATCTCATCTACTCTTTATTAATTAATAAACATTTCATTTACACTTTATTAATTAATAAACATTTCATTTAATCTACTTAGTAATAAACAATTTATTTACAACTTAACATACCGGCTATCTAAAAATAATTTCACAGTAATATTTATATAAATAAATAATCAAGAATTATATAACGTATTAATTAAGCAAATTACACCAAAAGGGGGGTTATGACAGAAACTCACTGCTACAGGTGTGTACAGTCAATAAGATCACTCTGAATTCTCATAAACTCAACCTACTGAAGTACTAAGGATATACCTTGAGATTATTCTCTAACATGATCTGGGATAGGTCTAAGAATGACCATGTAGGCTGATGTATGTGATGAATCAGGTCTGATATGACCAGGAGAGCTGTTGCAAGTCTGGTATGTTGGAGTAATTAGGAAAATCACCTAATAATTAATTAATTATTAGGCCCCTTTTACTTTATTATGCTTAACCTAAACTTAGGAGTAGTTTTTTATTATTAGATTGAGCTAATAATAGGTCATGTTGTCTCATTGCATAAGATGAAGACACTTGTCATATGTAATGTCCCCATTTTGGCCATACGCTCTTCATTTGGATTTAGCCTATTTCCGAGAATCCGTAGGCTACTCAATTGTGCAAAATTAGGGTGTCCTCTTTCAGATACTGCTCAGTTGGCGTTTAGAGGATGTTGTGCAGACTTACTGTTTATAGCAGTTTGCTATTTATAGCAAGTCTATCTTTTGGTAGTATCTGTCTAGCAGCAGTTCAATCCTTTGCAGTTCAGTGTTCAGTTTGGCTTTTTGTTGTTTTGATGTGAACTTACTATTTATAGCAGTTGGCTATTTTTAGTAAGCCTAATTTTGGCAGTGGTATCATCAGCAGTTCAGCTAAAGTCATCTTGCTATCCATCAGTTTCAGTATTGGCATTGGTTTTGGTTATCTCCATGGACTGAGTTTTTATACTTAATCAATTTCATGTTTTTCAGTTGTACCCCATGCCTAGGCTTAATAACTTCATGTTGTTTTAAAGAGGGGTCATTAAGGGGTCATGTAGAGCATTTAATGATTTAAATAAATGCTTTATTGTTGCAATTTGGAAATGGACGCCTAAAAGGGAAGTTGAATAATGTTTTATTATTTCAAAAAGGAAATGCTTAAAGGTGGCATCCCTCTTGGAAGTTGAAGTGATTCGACTTCTTGGAATTTGAAGTGTTTCATTTGCTAATTGAAACTTATATATTGCTGCTGTTTGAAGAGCTGGTTATCTTTGGAAAAAATATAATGTTACGCTGTTGGTTTGAAATCCAGAATCCGGCTAAGGGATAGCTTAGCAAATTTACTCCTCTTTGGGCCTGAAACTATGGTTCCCTAGGTGGTGGATTGTGAGTGTGCTTCATCCAGAAGTACATATTGAGCATTATTGTGGAGTTTTGGTGAGATATTTCCAGTTTTCATGTTGCTGGTTTATCATGGCTGAAAGTAATTTTTGTATACAGCTTTTGGATGACATTTAATTTTGTTCTGGGTATTGGTGATTCATGTTTGTTGACTATGGGCGACCCTTCTCATAGAAGATGAGAATTTATTGTGAAGAATCTGATTTTTAAGAGCCAAATCGCCCTTTCAGCTAGGCCGTACCTTCTTGCTTGGCATTGGAATTCGTGCCAAATAAATAGGGATGCTTTGATGCAGTTTTATGATTTGATTGGGGCCGCCATCCTCCTAGAAGACCTTTGCACTTCGTTTCAGTCAATTCGGAGGTAAATTCATGATGCTATGAGCATTTCTTTGATTTCCAGCTTGCTGGTTCACAGTTTCACTCTGCTGGTTTTTGTTATCAGACCTCATTAAGTTCAGATTTTGGCTTCATTATCAGTCCTTGAGAGTTTTAAACATTGCTATAATCATCCTTCTTATATTTGTATTCATTCTATTGTTGTAACACTCGTAATTTGTAGATTCTTTCAATTGTAAGGTTGAGAATTAGTTGTACTAATCCAATCATTATTATTATTGCAATTACTTGTGATTTCTAATGCAAATACTTTAACCCACAAGGGCCAATAAACTTCAAGACCAAAAAACATTAATAGACTAAGCCAAAAAACAAACACATCGGACCAACAACAGATAGACAAAAAAACAGACCAACAATAGACTAACTAGCATTTTGTCATGTCCCCTTCTCAGTGACATCTCTCAGAGGACAGGATTGGCCTATCACACGACCCTCGTAGGCCAATAGACTGGATAGAGGGTCACTTCGGAGCTTGGCCTTCACAGGGTTGAGTTGTCTTTCGCGCCGACGGAGACGTTTTGCACTTTTTATGCTGTGGGACCACCGCTATTTTTAGCAAGATGGGGGGCATCGAATCAGAAAGACATCGACGGATCCGCGTCGGGTTAGAAACGAGGAAGATATTAATATTTGATCGTATTGATTAAATATTAATTAATTAATGTTAATAATATAAAGTTATAATTTTAAATTATAACTTAAGTGTTTTCCTTGAGGGGTGCGCCCATCATTAAAAGGGGGCCAGTTGACATTTGATTTAAATTAAAATATTCAGTGGAGAACTATGGAGAATTAAAAGATTTAAAATATGAATATTTTATTAAAACCCTATTTTCAAGCAAATCGCACTTTTGAGCTTATTTGAGGATTTGCCTTGGAATGGGTGCCATTATGTGATTATTGAGTTTGGAAATTGATCAACTTTGATCTGAGCCTGAGACTTTAGGGTTTCGTGTTCGAATTCCTTGGGGAACGAGCCATCTCCAGCGGAAAGCAATTCAGAGAGTGTGCAATACCACTTGATCTATTGCCTACAGAGGTTTTCTCATTCAGAGTAAACTACAGAGCTTTCAGAGATTGTCTTTTATCTGAGATTCTCCAGTATTTGCATCCAGACAGTGTTTGCTTATCTTGGCGCACCATTCCAGAGGATTATCCATTGATTTTGGTGAAGGCCGTACAAAATTAATTGCAGATCTGACAGGCCGTACTTCTGTCAGGCCGTACCATCACAGAAACACGTGTTAGCTCATCTTGAGAGAAACGCCTCTCATACTTGCTTCTCAGTTGCATCAACAGTGGCGCCTACCTTGCTGGAGTCTTTTGCAGTCATCAGATAGCAGGAGAAGAGGGTTATCAATTTCTGCCGTACCATTCTGTACCTTCAGCCGTACCAGCAGATAACAGGTTCTTTTTACAATAAAAATCATTATTCTATCTTTGCATGTTTCAGATCATTGTTATATGGAGATCATTTGATTAATAAAGGAAACGCCTTCATTTCTTATTGTATTTCTCAAGCAAATTGAAGACTTAGAATTTTTATTGAATTTATTTCAATTTTCAGTAAAAGCCGTACTGTTCATTAAATGCATTGAAAATCCAAAAATTGCAAAAAAACACAAAAAAACCCAAAAACGTCAGAAAAACATTAAACTTCAATCAGAATCCGTATCAGGGGGAAACTAGGGTTTCTAAACATTTTCCTAGTTCTTAGATAGGATATTAACAACATCATCCCCAACTCATTCTTGGCCATCTTCAGCATTCTTCTTGTCCATTTCATCCTTCATAATCGTCGACAAAGTGTTGGTAACACAGTGGACCAACTTGACAGTGAAACGGGTCAAGCCACAGAATGTTTTGTCCAACTTTTCCATTCTTTCCTATAGCACATGGAGCTCCTCCCCATAATCCGCAGTTTTCACAGTGTCAGCACACTCCACATCCAACTGGTCCAAGGACTGGGAAGCCGAGTTCTCCTTCTGCACTTTGCTAATATTAGGAATGGAGTGGGGCCCTCCAAAATACTCCTCCTCATCCCCAGACTCCTCGTCTCTGCAATCTTTGTTGTCAGACTGCTCCTCTTTCAAATCCAAGTCATTAACCTGCACTTTCTTGTTATTCTTAGCCAGCCTACCAGATCTCCTGATGATGGTATCTCCACCAGTCACCACCATAGCCGCGACCACCGTGTCCCCCTTAGAATCCCTGCCCACGACATTTTTACCTTTGCTATCCCTAGTGGGAGGCTCCATCAAACCCTTTTCTTCCTCCTTACCTTTCTTCTTCGGGGTGGGTTTACTAATAGTCTTGGCAGGGGTCGACTTGAGCTCACAGAGACTAGCCACAACACTAGTCTGGGCAATACCCGCATTCCCCTTAAGCTTCTTAGCAGTAGGTTTAGGCTTATGCGTATCAACAAAGACCGGATGGGTTTTTTTGATGGGACCTTTGGACTTGGCCGAGGATATATTGGTCACAGCGAGAGGATCAATTTCCTCAATACGGACAACAGAAATGGGTTTGGGCGGGCATAACTTAAGATGTAAGTGGTAGAGCCTCAAAATGAGGCCTTAGTGGAGTGGCGGGGGAGGAGTCTCATCAGGATTTAGGCCAGTAGCCTCAATGCATTTTCCAACAAAACTCTCTAAATCCATTAGAAGGAAGAAAGGAAAGCTTAACAAAATTTTATGCCGAAGGTGATTTAAAAGAGGGAAATGGTAGTAGTAGGTTTTGTATCTACCTTCCAGAGTCACGTACTTCATAAGGGCGAGGCAGACATGGTTCCAAGGCTGTGGAAGAGCCTCTCTCTCAAACCCCGACTGGTTACGAACTGGCTTCTCGTTCCCCACAAAAAACGCGTTCATACTTTCATTATCTTGGGCTTTTGTATGCTTCAGGTGCTTCATACCAGAACACAGAAGCCCCGTCGCCTGCGTAATCACTTCCTCATTCACTTAAAAGGAAATACCGCCCATAGTCACGCGACGATCTTTCCAAGAGTTAACGAACTGTGCAGACAAATTAGGGTCATGGCCCACTAGACTCTCCATCAAGGGAGCTAGACCGCCTTAAACACATATGTGCCACACCAACGGATCTTTGTGAAATTCGCCACAATTGTCAGGATCTGTTTGCACGCTATCGTCACCCATAATGTCACTCTTTACACGGAATAACCAAAAACCCTGTGAAAGCGAAAGGTTAGAGAAAATGGTTAGGTGAAAATTCACCCGCACATTTAGGATTTTAAGCCAAACAAAGCAGCCTTGAGTAATCAAAGTAATGTACAGGTCGCACGCTTGAGGAGATAATTCCCTAAATCATATTGTTATCATGTTCTCTATTCAAGGAATTTGCAATGCAACAATTAGAGAGGTAGTTGATTTTGAAGGTGATATTTTTTCTACAATGACGACAATTTAGAAATTTTGTTGTGTGGTGAGCCAAGACACTTTGCTGATATAGATCTAGGGCCTAGAGAATCACAAGAATTGAAGAATCAATTTTTGGTCACAAAAAATGGTACAAGTGTTGATAAGAGTTGATAGCACACACAAAACTTCATTTGGAAAGCCCAAATTGAGGAGAGGCAAAAGGCATTGGAGGAGGAGCCACTCTTGCAAATTTTCAAACGGTCAAAGATGCATTGAAAATAATGAAATCAGATCTCTTGCTCATAGATCGAGATCATACTATCAAGTTTGCAAAAGATAAGGAGAAAGAGGTTGATGACCTCAACCTAGAGTTAAGTTTGGCCCACTTTTCACTCTACAAAGCAGAAAATTGGTCATCTATTGCAGCCACTCCCAAGGAAGGGGAATCTAACAGAAGGACTATAGAGGTCAAACAAATAATTGAAAGAAGTGATGAGCTTCAAAAGAATTATAATTTCAAGTGAAATATGCCCCTTAGTTTTTTCTTTGAATTTTCAACAACAACAAGCACCCGTTAAGGATTAGCCCAAAATCTAAATCAGCTGAAAGTAACCTTCGCCAAGAATGTTCACCAAGATCCTTTGAAAGGCGAGGTGATAGCATATGGCGTTGGGATCTTAACAACAATTGAATTTGAATTACAAACTGGAAATGTAAGCAGGCAGAGAACCGGCCATGAAGTTCCACGCTACCACTTGTTCAATGGGGGGAAAGATATTACATTAAAGAACAATTCATCCGCTTTGCAGCAAGCATCCACTTAAGCAGTGGGAATACTCCACTTATTCAGTGGGTGAAATAAGAAAGTTACAATGTTTATTCCTCCACACTGGTGGTAAACCATCCAGGGGTTACAATGTTTGAATTTAAAACATAAGTAAATGCAATAATTGAAATGACTGGAATAGTACTACTATTTACAGCCTTACAATGAGTTATTACAATGAATTCATCAAAATTCTGCTCCTTATTAAGTGCAAAGATTATACTATGTCTCTAGTACAAATATGAATAGAAAAACAAAGGAAATATAGCAAGAGGAGATAATAACCAAGTCTGATTTTCAGAAACAGCAAATCAATGTTCAGACCAGCAGGTAAAATCACTCCCAAATCACTCAAAAACACCAACCTTACTTCACCAACTCAAATGAAACTAAAATAACACACCTTCTCAATAGCTAGGAGACCAAGTAACTCCAAATATCAAGCACCAACAACGCCACATATGCCCAGCATGAATCTACAGCAGGCTGTTAATTAAACCAGCAACTACACAGCCATCAAAAGCATATTTTTTCCTTCAATTCAACGCCCATCTCTCCAAAACTGAATTCAATGCTCCCAAAGGGCATGGCGACCAGCAACTAAATTCTAACCATTGCAAAACAAACACCATTTGAGAAGCTCGAAACCCAATGCAAGCTGCAGGGAGGTGTTAATTTTTAGATCAGGCATGAACAGTAAGTAAGCAATAAACTCAAAACAGGGAACACAAAAATTTATCCTGCGAAAACCCTTCTACACAAGGGAAAAACCCAGCAATAAATATTTACTTATAAATCAGAAATAATTGTGCAGAAGTAGCACTTAGAATCAAGCCCTAGATAGGTCGAATATCTTACAATAGACCAGCACTTGAAAATAGTGCGAAATCCTTAGATACAAAGAATATCAACTCTTCTTCTAGAAATCGAATCTGCTCCTTGAGAGTGAACTTTCTTCTGCTTTGGATAGGAAATCAAATTGAGTTGAATGAATGAATTAATGAGCCGACCTAGGAATTATAATATTTGATTATAATGTTTAGGCCGACTAGCCTTAATACTTCACTCTTTTGGGAAATACCTCCCGCCACTACACAAAAACACTAACACTCCCTCTTAGCTAGGGAGGTATTTTCAAATATCTGGTCATGGATTCTCTCAACATGACGTCCACAATGGCTACACTCAATTGTGGAAAACACAGCTCAGTCTCAGAGATGTGATCTGTACAAGGACTTTCACCTCATATTTCTCAGTCTCAGAGAAATATACACTACAAGAGCTTTCACCTCATATTTTTCCGTCTCAGAGAAATATACACTACAAGGGCTTTCACCTCATATTTCTCTGTCTGAAAGAAATATACATTACAAGGGCTTTCACCTCATATTTCTCCGTCTCAGAAAAATATACATTATGACATATCAGTCCGCCGTTCTGTCCATTCTCTTGACATAGGGAGAATCTCTTGATGATACCGTGACTCCCTATGAACCTCCAAGTACCCTCATCAACCTCCTGATCTCCTCGTCCAAGATTGCCTGCAATGCTTGCCTTAGAGGAACGGTTTTCAACATACACTTCCGGCACTGCTGACTTGCGAGAGTCCAGGACTTAGTCCTCCTCAACCTCATCCCAGATCACCCTATTTTCAATAGGTTTGCGGTGCTACCAATGTCGAAACAAGGTTGATTGCCTTGTGCAATTCCATTCTCTACAACGGAAGAGGCCTTCCAAAGACTTAGCACCTGGCCTTGCAACACTGCAACCCACTTAGTTGACACCTTCACTTCTTCTCAGTGAGTTACCCTAGTTCCTCGAGACATAGGACTCCATTTTGCTGAACACAAAACTCCCTCTTAATCCCTGTCTTAATACAGAGATTGCAAAAAATCCTCTAGAAGTGAACTCCCCTCCATTGACTTATCTTAGAACCTTAATCCTCTTCCCAGACATGTTCTCAACTAGTTACTTGAATTCTCAAAATCCATCAAGAACTTCCTTAGAATATTTACAATATTGTCAAGGATGATTGCAACTATTGCCAAATTTCGCTAACAGCAGGTCGTCCTCATGGAGAAGACAATGGAGATGGTAAATTCTGACTTTCAGAGCATCACTAAATGACCAATATAGAATTAACATGAACTAATGTAATTTCAATTGCTGAGCTAACAGTCCTACGCATGCTTGTAACCCACAGCCTAATGAAGATGGAATTGTGACTAATAGATGCAAATTATTCTAAGATCTCAATAAAGTCGTCTCCAGACCAACTCATATATTGCCCATTGATAAACTTCCTGTTAACTAATCCCTTTTGACAGTACCGAGAATGTAATAATGGCAAAAATAATCCAATCTTTCCAATTATTGTTGCTACACCATTGAGCTTGACCTGTAGCGATGTCTTATCTTCGCCACCTTCACTCAGTGTTGCCATCAATTTACCCCATCCTGTTTTTCATGCCAACTGTTGTCACCAACATCTTGCTCACTCTCACTTGTTAGGATTGACTCATTTATAAGCAATGAAAAAAAAACAGATACAAATAGCCCATCTGCTGACACTTGGTTACTAATTGATAAATGCACTAAATCCCCAACAAGGTCATATATTGAAAATTTTTGTCTATAGCCATTTCGAGTAACCTGTATTGAGATCTTTTTCTTCTCTCTATCTAAATCCTTAAAATGCAATGATTGTCGATAATCACTGATTGCAGTTACAAATACAACTAAAAGAATGCTGAGAACAATGCCAAGACCATCATAGGCTCCTTTAGGCCATCCCTCAATAGAAATTCCAACAACCAAAGACATAGCTGCACAGACTGCAAGAATCATCAGGGTCATATCTTGTAATGCCTCCCATACATATACCCAAAATCCTTGAAGTGGTTTCTCAACAAATCTGTTAAGACCATAGACATTTTGTATGCACTTCAGGCTTTCTTCATCGGCATCAATTCCATCATTAATTGATGTAGAAAGCTTATCAAAAATTCCTTCAATTCCACATTGGGCTCTTAACCTTTTTGCGACTATGGTCTTCTACCATGGATGCTAGCTCATCAACAGAGATGCCAAAACTACATGCTTTGACATCCTCTGGCACTTCATAATCAGTGGAACCCAAAAGGCCAACATCAATAAACTGAAGTGCAGCCTTTGAAACTAAAAGAGCCACCTTTATTTTCTCCTGGTTTGTCTTTTTCATAGCCTCTACTTTGGATCTCTTTGACAAATTTGCGGTAAGGCGAAATCTTCTTTTTGGATTTTTTTTCACAACTGAGCATAGCTTCCTCCATTTTCTAGATTAATCTCAAACTCTTGATTTCCCACTTTCGCAACGTTGGATTCTGATTGGGTGAATACAAAAGGGATGATCTTCTTGAAGGAACTATTGTCCGAACGACGATCTTGTCACTAGGGCTCGGTCTTGGCTGTTCATCAGTGCGGAGCCTCTTGTTACCTCCTGGAGGGGTATTGGCCTCACTCTCTGGCTTCTTCGAGAGTTCGTGCTCCATTCTTTACTCCTTAGCGATCTCCAAAAAAATTGGACTGGCATTCAATGCAAACCCTTGAATTCTATTGTTGACATCCTTTGAAGCAGATTGCTTCTCCTCCGTAGCAAATATGGCTACTACCACTTCATGGGCAGTATCACGGACAACCTTATTCAAGGCATCACCTCTAAGAGCATCAGGCTCACCTCTGTAATGAAACATCTGACGAATAACTTCTGAATGCCGTTGTATTTCTCTTCGAAATTCTACTCCAACCTTCACTACTGAGAATTTGATAAGCCTCAAAATCCTTTTGTTTGACCCGAGGGCTTATGTGATCGAGGTGTTTGAGAACATAATCAGACATCTCCTTGACAAATGCAAAGTGGACTGGAGTGAAGCAACTCACAAATCTCATCCATCTTATAAATCAGGATAATATTATTGTCATCTGTCGTAGTGATGTCAATCATACGTGACCTTCAGAACGCTTCCACAACTCTCCTACTTGACTCCATGACTCCAATAGTGAAGATTTCGAATGCACCAGCAGCCATCTTCACCAGTCGTGCCCATCATTCAAGTATCATATAAATCAGTCAAATTTCCTCACAATTCCTTCAATACTCCATGTGTCCTATGCTCTCAAAGTTCCTCCCACACCTTGAAAATTTTTGCTTAGTCAAGTCGGATCAGATTTCTTGAACCTTAGCTCTGATACCATTTTAATTTTTAGATCAGACATGAATAGTAAGCAAGCAATAAACTCAAAATAGAGAACACAGAAATCTATCCTGGGAAAACCCTTTTACACAAGGGAAAAACCCAACAGCAAATATTCACTTATAAATCAGAAATAATTGTGCAGAAGTAGCACTCAGAATCAGGCCCTAGATAGGCCGAATATCATACAATAGACCAGCACTTGAAAATAGTCTGAAATCCTTAGATACAAAGAATATCAACTCTTCTCGAATGCGAATTTGCTCCTTGAGTGCAAACTTGCTTCTACTTTGGATAGGAAATTGAATTGAGTTGAATGAATGAATTAATGTGGAGACTCCCTCTCCAATATATACAAGACTAGGCGATCTCTCCTCTTGAGCTGACCTAGGAATTATAATATTTGATTATAATGTTTAGGCTGACTAGCCTTAAGACTTCATTCTTTTGGGAAATACCTCCCGCCACTACACAAAACACTAACAAGGTTGGTACGGCCCTAGAATAGTATGACCTCTCTTTAAAAATTAAAGTCTTCAAATAAAATTCTGATATTCAACATTAAGGGTTGCCCTTGGCATAAGAATTGATTGCAACAATACCCATAAGCAAATTTAAATCATACAAAGAGCCGTGTTTGAAAATTTCCTTTAGTCATGATATAACCAGCAAACAAAAAACTGAAAACTCTCACCAAAAACTTTAACGATGAAGCCCAATATGCACTTCTGAATGAAGCACACCCCCAATTGACCATCTAGGGAACCATAGTTTCAAGCCCAAAGATTGGTTTAGATGCTAAGCTCCCCCTTAGCCAGGTTTTGAATTCAATCTAGCAGCATTTCGATAAGATAGACCAAAGATAATGAATGAATGAACAAGGCCTGCTTATAGAGAACTTGAAGTGACTCTTCAGCTTCCACCTTTTCCCTCCAAAAGGGATGCCCAAATCTCTTTGAAATATTTTAATTTTTAAAACATTCTTATTCCTCCATACTAGGCGTCCAAGGCTCAAAGAGATAATGTTAAACTTTGAAATATTAAATAATCTCTCAATGAAGCATCCACCCTCAAAGGCCCCCTTTTAAAACAGCATTAAGTTATTAATCTAGGCCATGGGGCTCAAAATTGAATTTAAAACATTAAATGACTTAAAAAAATCATTTTACCAAAATGAGACTCAAAAATGCTAAAAGCCAATTATGCTCCAAACTGCACTGCCTGAAATGGAAATTGAGCTGACTATTGATGCTACTGCCCAAGATGGGACTGCCAGAAATAGAACTTACTAAAAATAGTAAATTTTGAAAAGTTGCTCAATTCACTTTGCATGTTATATCATTGTGAAGTTCTCTGAAAACTTAGAAAGAATCCGCAACCCAAATCTCAAAACTCCAATGTGTCGGCTATAAATAACAAGTTCCGGAAAAGGTTGTCAGATGGAGATGCAT
>VDFB02258663.1:0-43707 GCA_007258455.2 Sequoia sempervirens | reverse complement strand
GGATCTGTCCTTCATGGAAACAGACACCATCATCATGGAAATCAACCTGTATCTTGTTCAGGATGAGTCCTTTTTGAATACTGATATCAGAAAAAAAATTTATGTCTTATACAGGATGAGTCCTTCCTACATAATCGACAAGATCAAACGATCAAACATAGCCTTATATAGGTTATCACATCAACGGCATCTAACTCAACGTCTTATACGATGCATGTCTTTCTGAAACCAGGCTTTGTCATGCCTTATACAGATAGTCATAACATCGAAACCAAACTCAAAGTCTTATCTGACATGTGTATATCCTGAAATAAGGCTCTGTCAATCAATTATTTTATCAATCAAAACAAATCAAACAAACAAGATCAAGTTTTGGCAAATATTTTATTGGCTTTTGACTTTTTGACTTATTTATCTTAACTTTTTAGTTGAATTTATGATGGGAATTAGGTTACTAGCTTTCTCAAGGATGTCCCATGAAGGATTTAGAGAAGCAACGATGTATCAGAATTCTATTTTCTTTGACTGATGTCTGTTGAATGTCTTTTAAACTTTGATTTTTGAGTCATGTTACTAGTTTCCTCAAGGATGTCCCATGAAGGATTTAAAGGAGAAATGACGTCTCATGACCCATCTTTTACTTTGTTTGCTATCTGTGGTTTGTCCTGAAAAAAAGACTGGGGCAACTTCTACCCTTAGTATGAGTTAATGACAATCCTTGTCTACGACTGTCTATTAATAGCAAGTGGATGACCTTACACACCTTGATTTATGTCATATCATGGTGTTTTTCTCCATTTGTATTAGTCTCACTAAATGATGATAAAATGCAATACCTTTTGTGATATAGTGAAACATCAAAGATTGCTAATACTAACATCCATTTCTTTTATTATTCATCATTCTTTTCGCACTAACATTTCTTCTTTTCTACATCTTCACCACCATTATCTATTTTCCTCTATCCCTTTTTTCTTTCTTCTTCTAGTTATCTCATCGATTTCGCGAGCACACTCATGTTCTTTGAAACTGCCTATCCTCCTGAGGGGGCATACCTTCCCCTATTTTACACTGGAGCATTACTGGGGCATATTTCTTATTGATTTTCTTTGACACAACACCGAAATGACATTGTATCAAAGAGGGGCAAATGTAGACACTGAAATTTGGTTTAAGCCTGTGAGTTCAATATTCTTCATAATTCGTATTCTTCTATTGATTAAATAATGTCAATTATTTAATTATTCTCTATATTCTTCATTTCTTCTATTAATTAAATAATCATAATTATTTAATTAATTCACACTTTTCTTTATTCTATCTGATTAATTAAATAAATGCTTTTAATTTAATTATGTTACTAATTAACCTTATCCTTCTTGTCAAATTAAATAAATTCTTATTTAATTTACTCTTTATCATACTTCAACTATAATTAAATAAATTCTTTATTTATTTAATTATTCATTTAAATCCTTTCATCACTTAATTAAATAAATCTTATTTCTTTAATTATTCTTCAAATATCAAATCTTGAATTAAATGAATTATTTAATTTATGAATTATATTTTAACGCATTCCTCTATATTTAGATAAATTGTGTGAGTTACCTAAGTATTCACTTTGACTCGACTCGACATCTATTTCAAATCGCTCAGTTAACTCTTCCTTTAATGTCTCAGTGGCGTTCTTGAGTAATCTCTTTGTCAAATAATTCAATCGTCTAGTTCTAACTCATTTGCATGTACATGCAGATTAATTAAATATTCCCATTTAATTAATTAAACCTTGTGCATGCATTTGAACAAGATTTTCTTTAAACATCTTTATCTTTGTCATGCAAAGACAATTCTTCTATTTTCAAATACCAAACTTGAAGATTAAATCATTTATTTAATCTTTAATTCTATTTCTAATTGGTATCACTCATGTCACTACTGACACTTATTAGAATGCATGTCTAATCAGTCGATCTCAACTATCCGTTGATCTTTCAATCCTGGCCTATCATTCGAATAATCAATTTTCTATAAATTGATTTGTTCTTCTTCATTTCAATCTCTCTCAAAAACTCATGAAATCTTATGACTTTTGAGAGCACTCAATATTGAATCTTCAATATTTTTCTAATCACTATCTTAGGCCATACTTGCATGAATTACAAAAAATCTGAGGGCAATTATACTACACAAGAAAAATAGAGAAGGGCCATCGAGACGAATCATGGAAATACGTTTGAAATTGGTGAGATTGTTTCAGTTTGTTTACATTTTACTTTCCTTTTTTCTTTGTTGCTTAACATTAGATTTGCATTTTAAGATTTTAGTATTGCATTGCATGTTTTCTTCTAATCTTTTTTCTTTGTGCACTTTCTCGACATTACACCTTCAAATACTGATGTAATGTATGTTGTTACAAATAGTGAATAACCTGATATAATTCCAATTGTTACCCAAGTTAGTCCTATGGATAAACTTGTGGGTGTGATAGATGTTATCTCTAATAACGACCAAACCAATAAATCTCTTGCTATCATTTTTTCTACTAAAGACATACTACAAAAGCTTCTTGATGGTCCTTTTTACATAGTAGGTAGAATCTAGGATAAGCCCACTAATGGGATATTAATAGATGCTACTTGTGGCAAGAATATGATCACAAAGGAATTTCTAGTATTACATGAGTTATATCAAGATGATTATAATAAACTGGATGAATGGATTAAGACATGTAATGGTTTTTCATGCCCTACATTGGATTGATCGTACTCCCCTTACAGATGGGCCCTAAAACTTTAGATGTAACATTTTAAATTATTTCGCAATCTAACCAATTTTGTTTGCTACTAGGCCACCCTTGGCTTCGCTCAATGAAAGAGGTCCCATTAGTGGTTAACAAGTGTTTAAAGTTTCCACATGGCAATGAAATATTCACCATACACCATAGTGGCTTTAATCCCTTATCTTCTAATGGTAATTTTTCATTAGAATCCTTTTGGCCTTAAACCATGGAACCCATCGCCCCTTGCAAATACTTCTTCTTCATAGCCTATGATAGTTCAAAGCCAAAAAAGTAGCCGCATTGTCTCTTCATAACACATCCCCATCCACTTCCACACCTCCTATCATAGATGAAAGCATGCTTCAACCTAAGTTTAACATTGCACAAACCATACAACCTTATGAACAACCACCCTTACACACTTCCCTGCCATCATTTGAATGACCAAGGGAAATTCAAACAAATCCTATCATGCCTCAAATTAAACAAGTGTATAAATCCAAAGAGAAGGTGATTGATCCATCCTCTTTGGTTTCCTCTATTCTTCTCGCTTCAGAAGTGGAAGAACCTACGATGACCCACTCCGCTCTTACACCTCAACAACTCCAAAACAAAACAAAACAAAACTATAGTGTTGGGGAACATAAGTGTCATCATCGTCTTCTTGCTCATAAATCTTGCATGGAAGAAAATAAAGAAAATCAACTTCCACCTTTGATAGAAGTCAGATGACCACCCTCCTCCTAACCTACCACAAGATAGTCTAGTACAAAAATCTCAAAAATGAACCAATCCAATAGCCACAACTTATGATACATCCTACCTTGCAAATCACCCTTCATCCTCCCATTGTCATCAGTCTTAATGATGATGAGGATGATGCGATGATAGAAAAAATAGATGAAGAAGTGCACAATGACCTAGAATCTCTATTTTCATCTACAATGAGCTTAAATGATAAATCCCCTCAACCAAGTGATGAACATAGCACAACTCCTAGTTGAGGCCTTGCAATTCTTCCTTTGGATAATCAACTACCCTTGCATTACACTGAACATGGCTGGGAGGCAGATGACTTGTTAGATGGCTGAATTGTATTTTACTTGCTAGCCTTTTACATGTTTCTTAAATTATTTTTATTTTTCTTTCGTGTGTTTATCGTGTTCCTCTGTAATGTGTTTTTTATGTTCCCTCTCTTTGTACACTTCTATTTTTACCTCTATTCTTCTATTTATCGTGGATTGTATTTTTTGCTTTCATTTTGTGTTTTCCTTTTGGGGATGATGCAAAGCATAGAGACTCCCTATTTCTCTTCCATGTTGACTCAAAAGGTCATTTTATTTTTTTCTTTCATTTTGTGTTCTTCTTTTGTGCATGATGCAAAGCGTAGAGATGCCCTATGTCTCTTCCATGTTGACCCAAAAGGTCCTTGTATTTTTCGCTTTTTTTTTGTGTTTTCCTTTTGGGGATGATGCAAGGCATTGAGACTGCAATGTCTCCTTCATGTTGACCCAAAATATTTTTCAATTTCTTTCTCCTTTCCATTTTCTTTCTTTTCATTTGTTTTTTCCTTGTGGGGATGATGCAAGGTGTTGAGGCCACAATGTATCTTCCATGTTGACCCAAAATGGACTTTATTTTTCTTTTTCTTTTTCTCTCTTTGTGTCATTCTTCTAGTTCTATGTGCTTTGAGGAATGATGACAGTTCTGACCTCTTTCATAAAAACCTTGCAACAATGAACATATTGACCCCAAATCCATAGATCCCTTATGTGTTTGGTGTGCTCTTTTCTAGGGGGCAACTCCCTTTCTTTTTTTTTCCATTCTCCTTGACATCACATAGCCTAAATTCAAAAAATATGAATTGGCATAGGGCTTTCCAAGTTGGCTCTCATGTATTGTTTTCTTTTTCATTTTTCCCTTGCTACTTTAAATTAATTTCTCACAAAATTATGTATAGCAATTATTTTAAAGTTCGGGGCATACATTACCATAATTCATTTGCATTCTTGGTTCCTAGTGTAGCCTTGTCCTTTATATGATGCATTTGTCACTTTGTGGATGACATTGGGTATGATGTCCTTCATAATTGTGATCTATCTTAGCATATTACATTCCTTTTGGTGGCCTGATGTGACACATTGTATCCCCTAAGTTGTGAGTATACTATTCTTTGATTTTTCCTCTCTTGGAGACATTAGCCAAACTTTGATATGGTTTAGCGGGAAGCCCACCTAGTGGCATGAATTTTCCCCATAGAAACCTTTGTGTTTGTGAGTGCATACCAACTAGCGTATGCATCACCCATTTTGGGCTTTCTCACCCCGCGAACAAGGTATGTGTAGGATCATGATGGGCCAAAAAGTGGTGATATTATGGGTATGTGTAGGGTATGTGGCTGACGACTCTTTTTCTATGCAAAATTGATGAAACAAAAATGGTTTTTAAAGGATATTCTGAGCTTTCCACCAATATACATTATGCTCTACTTTTAATTTAATAAATAATTATTATTAATTTTCTATTTGATTTACAACTAAATTTCTAATCGATAGACTGGTTGAAAAAATCTATAGCTTTCAAATGGTATCACATTTTTTTAATCCAAAACATGAATCACATTCTATACTTTGCATACTATAGGATTGAAAAAGGAAAAATTAAATTTCATGAAGTTTTGACCAAGTTAAGGTGGTCAGACATACGACTTTTGATATTTTTTAAAAATTGTAATAAGAAAATCATAATTAATTATTTACATAGAAAAAAATTACAAAAAATTTGCATCACATTCGTACATGAGTCCTCTATTTATATCTAAAATATTATAAAAAAATATTGTCATTTTATTGTGGTTAGGGTGGTCAAACAGACACCTACTTCTTATTTTTTCCCTGAAATATAAGTACTATTGCATTGAAACTTCAAAATTTCACCAAATATATTTTTTTCTCTTTAAATAAACCTAGTAGTTTAGAAACTACAGTCCATTTTCTACATATTCTATTCTTTCATATTTTTGAAATAATATAGATAAGTTATTCAAATTTTTATGTCAAATTTCCCAAATCTAATTTTTTTGAATTTGTTGCCACTTAAGGGCCTGTTTTTTCCATGATGATCCTCCACATACCGGACAACCAAAATTTCCATGGCCTGAGAGTGAGTACATTTGGGCCTTCTCACCTAGTGGACCACTATGAATTTTTTCACCCTAGGGTGAGTATGCATTCTCTTCTTCAAACAATTAGCCTAGATATAATCCACAGCTAGTTGGAATGGCGATTGAAGCTTCATTTGATTTTCTCTCTCACTTGTGTTTTCCTTTGTTCTTATGTTTAGTTTGGCATGGGATCTTCATCCTGGGGGCTTGATCATCCCTCTTGATCATTGTTATTCCATCTCACTAATGTAACTACATGTGAACCCTCCTCTCGATGTTCATGGCTACTTTAGTGTGAGTTTGAAGTAGGTTCCTCCTCTCACTAAAGTGGGGGCTAAATGTGCCATTCAAAAATGACCCCTTTTAATTTTCATGGCCTTTTATTCCTTGCTTCATGATGTTTGGTCTATTTTTCTTTGATTTTATGTTGTAAAATGGCTTGAACATGTATATTTAGGTACTAAAATTCAAAAAATGACGTCTTGTGAAGGTTTTGTGAAGTTTTTTAAGGACTTTCTACACTCTTATAGAGTCTATTCATTACAATTCACCTAAAAATCAACTTTTCATCACTAAAAATTTCCTATTTTGAAGTGTTGTAACATCTTCTAACAAAATTTTATGCTTTTCTAGGCATAACTTCACTATTCACACCTCTTATGATTTATTTGACCTCTTTATGCCCTTATATGGCTTAATTAAGAGTATTTATGAATGTAAGCTTGACAAAAAACATTAAATACAAGATAATTCCCAACACCCATTTTTAGGTCCTAGGTGGGACCTATTCACCATGGGTGGTGAATGAGTCCCTCTTGGCTCCAAATTCAAATTTTAAAAAAAAAAAAATTAGGTTTTTAGTCAAAATCACTTGATGTCATCCTATGATGAGGTATGAATGGATTACTAAGGTGCAAGAATGTATAAATAAGTTTTTTTACATCCATCCTAACCCCTGCATTCATTGAAGCATTCAAGCATCTTACAACATCTTATCAAGAACAATTCAAGCATTTTGGAGCATCCGTTGACATAACTTTAGATTTGCATCATCAAGGATTTGGTAAGTTGGTAGAATTTATATGTTGTTAGTTTATCATTCACTTACATTTCATTATTTAATTAAGGGTTTCATTACCAAAGTGGGATTTGACAAAGGAAAACCCCTATTTGCTAACCCTCAACCATTTTTCCTCTCTTGCATGTGTGTTTGCATACTTTTGTGTGAGAATTTAATAAGCATTGAGGTGTTGAAGATTACTCAACAAGTCAACTAGGTGATTCAAGTCAAATCAACTCTATTTCAAGCTTGGAGAAGGATTTTTGTCTCTTTCCTGCAGAATTGACTTCGATAACCTAACAAGCAAACATTTTTAGATCTGCTGTTGGAGAGTTGTCTCCTGATTTCTCAAAATTTTGAGAGAGGAATGATTCACCACCAGTGGAAAATAAGTCTCACCTTAAGACTAAAAATATTGATTATTTTAGATTTTGGATCTTGATAGCCAAAACCTTATTCCCGATAGTTTTTCACCAGTAGCAGGACTAATTCACCGCCTTGGGTGAATGAGTCCCACTATTGATTTTTAGTAATCTTAGACAACATTATACATATTCCAAATTCCTAAAATATTTCCCAAGTGCACTTTGATTCAACCTTTCTCTTTCTATTTTGCATTTCATTCATCTTTTAATTCATTATTTGCATATCATAGTGTGTTTTCCAGCATAGTGTAAATCTTTGTTTTGAATTCATAATCAGTCATATAAATCACTTGAATTTATTTCACTTCATTTACCTAAGATAACATCATACATAACATAATTTGAATGAAACCCTTAGCATTTTTGGCCCTACCTCTCCCCTTTTAGGTGAAAAACCCTAGAGCTAGAGAAGTGCATTGGAGCCAAAAATCTATGGTTCACCAAGAAATGGATAACGATATTTCAGAAGATGAACATCTTTGTAGTAGTGCAGATGATGACATTGTTATATTCACAAGTACTGCTAATGTACCTTTGAAGATTTATAACCAAGATGATGAAAATGAAAATTAAGATTACTCTCATGAGGAATATGAATCTTTTTATGATAGCGAACTTAAGGAATCCTTCTTGCCTAAATAATGTAACACTATCAATACTCATGAGGTTTTTCCTACACTAGTGAATGAACAAATTTCATGTGAGGGATTCTTGGAATATAACTTAGTTATATTAGAACTGGAATGTCCTAAGAGTATGGTTGATGAAAAATTTCAAGATAGAATGTTTGTATTCAGTGTCTTGAGCCTAAGTTCAATGTAAGAAATGATGGGATTTGTGATGCTAGCCAGAATGGTCATGTTTTTGAATGCTTGTATGAAATAGAAATGGGATATACAAGTTTTTTCACAAAGATGGACAAGATAGTTTTTAACAAGGAATATTTTGAAAAAAGAAATGAAGAATCTTGCTAAGCTGGAAGTAGGAAATGTTAAAGTTGCAATGAGTTCTACACATGTTAATTAGCACACCTATCAATTGATCATGCACTTGAAAATGTTAATGTCGATCAGATCAATCTTGAGTTGCTTTACCCATCCTTTGAAGAATTTAGTTTAAAGTTAAGAAATGATTGGGAGGGAGGATTAGAGTATGATAATGAACATAGAGAAAAAATATTCTTTGATGTCTAGGATGGTATGGATAATGCTCTTTATTAGAATGACTCTAATTTGAATGAAAACAAGAATTCTATGGGATCTAATGAATCAATTTCCCAAGGAAGTGGAGCATATGGAAGTATAACTAGTTTATATTGCTCAGATTAATGTGAATGCCAATTAGAAGAGAAACTTATATATGCAAATTTATTGTTTATCACACAAAGTGAATGTCTGTTTGGTGTAGGACAAAAGCTAGAGGGTAATGACCAGGTGGAATTCTAGTAATGAAATTACAATATCATTTCAAACAGTAGAACATGTGCCCTTGAATGAGAATCCTGAAAGGAATGTGTATGAGTATTTCTAGTTAAATGAGAAAAGTGAATATGATATTAGTTTATATGATGCTATTGATCAAATGGATTATGAGTGTTTTGCTTTCATTTTCCAATTAGATGTGGAATATGGTTGTAAACTGAATCATATAGAATGTTGCACTAATCACGTGTTCTAGTTAATGCTTGATTATAGTTTTCCATTAGACATGAAGGAAACTTATAATAATAAGTTCAAACACATGTCTATAGTGGTTTATTTAAATGGTCGCAACATGATCAACAAGTGGTAAATTCATGAGAATATTTTTAGCCTTAGCATGGTACAAATGGTTGAAAACAAGGTTTTTGATAGGGGAAAGTGCTAGTTCTAAGTTTGGGAGGCTTGGGGACACCAAGTAAAGTTGAATCCTGTTAGAGTTATAAAATGTAGCTTAAGAAATTACACATCATAAAATACTTAAAATTAATAGGGATTGAATCTTTTGGTATGGTCTTGTAAGTTATGTAAATATTGTACCTATGTTGTTCATCTTGGTCTGGTTCTCTTGCCTAGTCCTTGCAGGTCCTTGGTTTGCTTCACCTGAGATTCTAAAATATCACTTTGTTATGGAGGAAAAGATGTCCCTAATTGGAGCCACTAATGGAACCCCTTAAAAAAAAATTTGTTCCATTCCTAAATTCTACAAATTTTTGTCAGTTTCAAATGTCTAGACTTAGGGTTTTTCCCACTATTATTACCTTGGGATTTTGTTGCCAATTTTTTTCTTAAGAAAACCTTAAGTCTTAGCCCATTTCCATGTTATGATCCATCGTTAACCTCTTATCACCTGTCCCTAGTCATCCTGAAACATCTTGAGTCATTGGAGATTGTGATATTACTTGGCCTTTGTTCCTAGGTAAGAAATACTTTAAGGTTGAAAGATAGGCCTTATTTGGCCTTTGCATCCTTAAAATAATTTGGTCCAAGCCCTTTGAAGCCTTTTTATACAATGTCCTAGGTGGTCCTTTTCTTAAAATAACTTACAAGCACATGATAAATTACTTCACTTAAGTCACATCCACCACCTTTGTCCATCGCTCATTGTGGATGGCTTTCAAAACATTTGAATCATATTAGTGATGCGTGATGCATGATTTTCTCTTTGTATTTTTATGATATCTTTTATTGCTAATTTCTCATGAGTTTTATAATTTGAATTAAAGATGAACAATCACTCTTAGTGCTATGTATTTTCTCCTATTGCTCATCGCAAATTTGTTCGAAGCTTTGAGTTTTAAAATGGGGATGAGAGATGAGGTTCCTAATACTTTTCATTTGTCACTATTTTGAAATGAGATGAATGGGTATGCATAGGATCACGATGGGCCAAAAAGTGGTGATATGATGGGTATTTGTAGGGTATGCGACTGATGAATTTGTTTTTACCCATAATTGATGAAATGAAAAGGGCTTTTAAAGGAGATTCTCAGTTTTCCACCAATATAAATTATGCTTTACTTTGAATTTAATAAATAATTATTATTCATTTTATATTTCAATTATCACTAAAGTCCTTATTGATAGGTTGATTGAAAAAAATCTATAGCTTTCAAATGGTATCACATTTTTTGAATCTAAAACATGTGTCACATTCTATGCTTCGCATACTATAGGATTAGAAAAAGAAAAATTGAATTTCATGAAGTTTTCAACAAGTTAACGTGGTTAGACATATGATTTTTTATATTTTTAAAAAGTTCTAATAAAAAAATCATAATTAATTATTTACTTAGAAAAAAATTACAAAAAAATTTGCATCACATTAGGACATGAGTCCTCTACTTATATCTAAAATATTATAAAAAATAATTATCATTTTATTGTGGTTAGGGCGGTTAGACAAACACCTACTTCTTATTTTTCCCTAAAATTTAAGTACTACTGCATTGAAATTTCAAATTTTCACCAAATAAATATATTTTTTAAATAAACCTAGTAGTTTAGAAACTACATTCAATTTTCTATAGATCCTGTTCTTACATATTTTTGAAATAATATAGATAACTTATTCAAATTTTTATGGTAAGTTTCCTAACTCTAATTTTTCTAAATTTTTTGCCACTTAATTGCCTGTTTCTTCCATGATGATCCTGCACATACCCGAATGAGAAATATTGTTACCGTTGATTTGAGTGATGATGCATGTGGCCTGATCTGGTTCCATCACTAGTCTTCATCTATTGCTAATATGCTCTAGAATTTCAAGCCATTCTAGAATTTCAAGCATAAATCAATGGCACATGATGTGAGGTGAAGATTGCCAAGGGAGGACATTAATCCAATGGTCGGGATTTCACTGTTCCTATGCTCATGTCGCTGATTGAACTCTGAAAGGGTAGAGAAAATCTACAATGTGTGATGTGATGTTTTAGGGAACATTCACTTCAATTTCATCTCTTTGTGCTTCATCGATGTAAATGAAAAGGCATGGACGAGGATGGCGATGTATGATAATTATTAGATCAAAGATGAATAATTAAGGGTAAATGTGGCAACTTTCTATGGTGGTATCACCATTTTTAAGGTGCAAGTTGTAAAAGCCAGAAATGATGATTGAAGATTACCGTTGATGGAGTTTTAAATCCTGAAAGATCGACGATCCATATTGAAATTTGAGTGGCTAAGTTGTCATCTCACTTGCACGAAGCTCTCCTTAATCATTAATGGCTAAACACTCCAAATTGTCTAATTAATACAGATTGATAGTCATCTTATCTCAACATTTGCATTCTTCAAGAATTGAGAAGTGTGAGATAGAGAGGAAGGGTACAAGTCTTAACCTTTTAATTGTAGAGGTATTGAGGTGTTTATCTGGGGTGAGTTGGTTTTTCATGTGATATTTTCTTGATTCATGCATTAGTTTATTTGAGAGTTTCATATTTCTAGGATAGTGAGAGTTTCGATTGATTGTAATTGTCATTGGGGATATTTGAAATTGTTTAGGTTTGTGGGTCTTCTTTTTTGCAAGTTCAATTTAGGAGGTTAAACTAGTGAGTCTCTTCGCAATCTAGATTTTCTAGTTTTTACCCTGTGTCCTATGAGAATGGGTAAGTCAGGTGTGTCTATTTAGCCAACTAGGAGGTCCAGAAGACTTAGTATGTTTGAATCTCAAGAGAACATATTTTTTGTTGACCAATAAATACCCAAGACTTCTACAACACCAAAGGGAAGGAAGAGTTCCCATGGAAAAAATAAGAAGGTTGTTGTCAAGAGCCTATATAATTTGAGAAGTAGGATTGTTTTAGAAGAATTTCTCAAGTTTAAAGGGAAGGAATCAGTTGATCATGTGAACAAAGCAAAGAAAAGAAACGAGTATCATAAGGCCTACCTAGGGAGACACAATTCTCCAATTCAGGTTTCAGACAACCCTTCAGATGGTGGAGGTGATACTGACGAGGAGTATGGCCATTACCTTCTTTCTCTAGTACCGCATGATGATTCTGATGAGGGTAGAGTGATGGATCCTCTAGTTTCATCACAAACAAGGAGTAGGCAAGCATACTTTGATGCTAATGACTTAGAGTAGTCTCCCTGCCCTGTTTTTGTTTTTGATGACACTGTTGCCACTATAGTAGGATTTTACTCTTTAGCATGCATATTGTTTTTTGTCTTTCATGCTGATGTGGAAATCTTTTGGGCTAGTGTGAAGGAGACCTATTGGACTCCTTAGATTTGATGGAAAGTATGCCTTTTTTAGGTAGTATATAATTTTTTCCTTTGGCTACTAATGGAGAATCTTCTTTGGTCAGTAAGGACAAGTTGTTTTGGTGTTACTACAACAATGAATGATGCCTTTTGGAGGGCTGGTTGTTCTAGTTCAATCAAATTAAATGGATTTTTTTCTTTTTCTCTCCCCTATTCTAAAATGATTAGGTCTAACTATCTCAGAGGTTTCTAAACTTTAAATGAAATGTATGCCAAATAAAATGCAATTTGAAATATTAATCCAGCTTGAAGCTTTTTGATCTCATTCTTCTATAAATGGGATATTAGGGCCATTTACCAAGAGTTTGAGTGTGGCGTCTTAAAATGTTCTAAGTGTGAAAAAGAAGCTCATGAAGGAGCAGATTGTATGTTCATGCACTAGTGAATAGTTTAGTAAGGAGTATAGGGTGTGAGTCAGTTTATAATGATCTCAAATAGTTTTATAGTAGCAATAGTTTATAAATTAGAATGCCAGCTCCTAAATATATTCTCTCCAATGTAATTTTCTTCCTTATTATGAATGAAATGGTTAATGATCTTTTCATTTTTCTTTAAATGTTTTAATTCAATGATTGAGTTCATTTCTTCTTTGATTCAAGAAATTGATTAAATGATAAAGTGAGGTCACAAATTTGTAAGGAAAGAGTGTAGGATTGATAAGTAGTTATGTTTTCGGAATAGTGAGTTGAATACTATAATGCAGTATATCAATAGTCCATTAATTACTAGTTCAAATTGTTAGTGTATTAATAGTTATTAGGAGTATGACTCCATTACTTGAAGACAAGGCACTGATCTTTTAATTTGGTTATCCTAAATATAAATGAATTAGTCATGCACTTGACCAAGGGCTTGAAATGAGAATGAAAATCATTTAAAAAAAATTCAATTACAATGTACCAATATGAAGTACCCTTTTATTCCTTACAATAGATAGTAATTTTTTTGAAGGTTGGAAAAATATTTGATGAATGTTATCTATTCATGCTTCATATTAATCTATCTATGTGTAGAAATGTTCTTCATCAAATGAATATCACGTGAACATATTTATGACTACCCCCCTAAGTTTCACAGATTTGAAAGTGTAGAAGTAAGGGCCTCAAAATCCTTGTTTGTGTGTTGGCCAATCCTTACCCTTGATAATAATTGAATTCTTCCAAATTCATAGGTAAGTGGTAAGATTAAGTTTGGTTCTTAAAAACTAACCAACACATTAGAAGTGCAAAAAAAAAATGAGTCTTTTGTGATAAAATCTATCATTAATAGGGTTGGCATAAAGCGAACCCTTGTTGATGATTTTTCAACCCTTAACATATATATAGCATAAAACTTTTGGAAAATATTGGAGTGGATAAGACTAAGATTGAAACAAATTATTTATCCATTCAAAGATTTGACAATGTAGGAAAACAATTGCTTGGTGTGATCGCATTACCTATACAAGTTGGAAAGGCCACATTGCAAACTCTTGTCCATGTTAAGACTCAAAATATTTCATACAATATTCTTTTGGGAAGACCATGGATTCATGGAATGCATGTAGTACCTTCAAATATTCATCATAAACCAATGCCACATGCTTCTATAAATAGGTCCACTTCTCTCACATCATCCTCAAATCTCTATTTCATTTAGTCACACCACTGGGCACATAATTGATCTATCATCATGACAAAATATCTGTTGCATGATCAATTCCATCTTACCTCTAATACTCCTTTGACATCAATGATAATTTTTCATTAATGCAAAAAATTCCCTCTATAGAATCAACTCCACTTCACTTTTGATCCCTCTTTTGACATTAATGATAACTATATGCCAACAAAAAATTGGTTTGCATCAATAAGATATGATGGCCCTATCTTGCACTATTTCATTAAGAAATGAGATCCACACAAATAATTATATTACAAACCTTAGGTGTGAATCTTCATATTTCATTTTTGTGTTAGGACAGGGGTTCTGGTCAAACAACACTTTAGGGAGAAAAACTAAAAAATAGTAAATCAATACCAAAATGAAATATATCACTCAAAACAACAAGATTAAGCTCAATACTAATAGAACTAGAATACCAGTCACCAAAAGTCAATTTTTGAAGTTGATCTAGGACTCATTCTCCCAAGTGTGAATGGGTCTTGAGTTATGGTTTTTCTACAACCATCTAGAGCCTTTCCTACAGATCTAAATCTTCCAATTTTCCCACATTTTAGTTTCAAAAAGTCAAAAATAATTTATGTACGTGAGTTTCCGTGGGATGACAACTTTGACAACTTCAATTTTTTCTCTTCAAAAGATCTTCAAGATTTCTTCCACCTAAATCTACAAACACGAATCAAGAGGGAAAAATGTTTTGTTTTTAATGAATGGGGATTTTCCTTGGTCAAGCCCCATTTTGTTAATCAAGCCTTGAGATGAAATGAAACATGAAAGAGGGAATGAAGAATGAAAAAAATAATGCTAGCATTCAACAAACCCTAGAATAAACCTTAGAATGTAGATCTACAACTAGCATAAAATGGCTTCAATTGATGTGGATCTTGATAGTTGAATCTTGACTTGAAATAGTTCTTTGAATGCTTGATTGGATCACGAAACCTACATCACCATATTATCTCCAATAACAAGAATGATGGAAGGAGAATTTGACATGACAATTGGATATTGATTGTTGCAATAAATCTTGAAAAAATCTACCTTTGAATGCCTTGAATTTCTATTGAAATCTCATAAAATTTCTAGGTTCTTGAAGTTATTTAAAGGATTTGAAATGATGAAATAACCTTATATTTATAGGTATGTATCCTTAATTTCTAAAAATTCAAATAACACAAGCTGACATGGAAATATAGATATGAAAACATTAAAATATGTCCAAAAAAATAATTTAAATGTAGATCCTAGGTCTAAGGGAGTACCCATTCAACCATGGTTGAATGGGCCCTAGGTCCCGAAACCTAAGACACACATTGCTCAATGAGAAGTGTTATGTTAAGGCATTAAAGAATGTCGAGTTACCCTTCAAAAAATGTAATAAAATAGGCTTGGTAAATAAATTAAGGGGCCAATTAAAGAAAATTAATCTTAAATAATTAAAGGAGGACTAAATACATGTGAAAGTGTAAAGTGGTACACATTACAACAATAAAATAAGGAATAATTGAGTCCAACTTAACTAGGAGGGCCCAAAAAAGTGACAAAATGTAAAGGGATACAATTTTTGTGACAAAATTTAGCTACCAGCTTAGTGAGAGGATGAAATTTAGTCAAGCTCACACTAAAGTAATCATTCAAAACATATTTATGCAACAAAAACAACATTACTCAAGCATACAACATCAAATACTAAAAGTAAAAGGTGAAATAAAAAGGTGGATCAAGCCTCGACTATCCAACATGATGTGGAACATGCTTCAACTATTTTTCCAAAGGGAAAGGGAAGATCAAGCCTTAACTATCTAGTGCAATGTGAACATGTCTTGAATATTTTTTTCAAAATGTTCAAAATTTGAACATGATGTCCACTATGCAAACAACAATGTCCACTCACATGGGCTAATGTAACCTCAGGCTATCCACTAGGTGAGCCCCCAAAAAGTGGCTAAGTGAGAAAGTCATGCAATGTCTATAGGCTCTCACCATACAATGAGAAAATCATGCTAGGTCTACAGGCTCTCATCATACTAACCATAACAATGCTATATCTCTAATAACTCTAATAAAGCACCACAAAAATATAAACTTCAAGCTTCATAAGGTTAACAAGCTATGTTATTCTAAACACTTATGAAAAAATACATATAAAGTTTGTTAAAAGGGATTCTTCTTAGTTCATGCAAGGTATCCTCTTATGGAACATCATTCCTACATCGTGCCTAGTGTCTCCAAGAGAGGACAAAAAAAGGATAAAATATTTGAAACTTAGGGAATGCAACATGTAGCATCACCACTAGGAGGAAAGTTGTATGCCAAGACATATTAGGCTCTCAAATAACATCAAACCCAATGACACCACAAAGAAAAAGATGCATGACAAAAAGAAAGACAATCACAAAATAAAACATAAGGAATTCCAGAATTTTCAAAACTAGTAATGCCAATGTGTTGTATGTTGTGGTTCTGTTGCTGATATGTGGTTGTCATTGATGTATTGTAGGTTGTATATGTCGAGGTTATTGAGAAAACTATTAAAGAAAGAGTTGTAGGTTGACAGTGGAATAGTGAGGGTCATGAAGGTGTCTTGCTCAGTATGTTGACGATCATTCATTGTGGACTAAAGGGTTTATTGTTGAGTGTATCTAGTTTATCCACTAAAAGTTTTAGAGGTTCGTATGAAGATTTAATCATGTTATGATATTTAGTTCTATTTTGATAGTTTATATGTGGCTTTAGTTATTATTCCTGATTGAATTTGATGAGATTCTAGTAATTTCAATTGTTTTGGTTGCTTCTTTGATGATTCTTGATGCTTGTGGATGGTTCTAGATCATGCTCTAACTTTTTTCCATTTCTGGGTTGATCGGTCATTTTTCTCTTATGAGTTTAGGTTTTTATGTTTTTGGATAACATGGTGGTTGTAACATGTTTTTGATCCTTGGAGATTAAAATGTGAATGTTTGGAACGCTCGTTGATATTTTTTTAATTCTTCATTATGTTGTGGCTAACGATGTTTGATTCGCATTGAAAATTTACTTGTAAATTTTGGTGGACATTGTGTATATGTTTTTTTTTTTGGCTGACGAAGTTGTTGATGAAATTCCATGTTCTGGATATATAAGAATGGTTGGTTGTGTGGAGTTAAGAGAAAATAAGTGCTAGAGAAAGAGAAAGTGTGTGAATAGTGACCTAATCATTCAATTGCAGAGTAGAGTGTCAAGGAGTGTTTATGTGCTTAATTGGAACTGTAATCAAGCTTGTGTAAAAGCTATTTTCTCATTTCATACCCTACAGATCTAATCTGAATTGTTGTAAGATAGTGTTTCTTCTTTGGGTAGTGAGCCCTCTTGTATTTGAGCAGTGAGCTCTAGATCGTGTGCTTGAATGCATGTGCATTTCCATTATTCTTCATTATACTTTTAATAGGGTGTAATATTGTGGACTAGCATCCACCATGGTTTTTCCCCTTATATGGTTTCCACATATAAATTCTTGGTGTTCTCTATGTTTTAGATGTGTTGATTATCTTTGGTTCACTGTTCTTTCATCAGATCTGCAATTAAGTTAAGTTTGAAAGTTTACATATTATGTGATAGTTGATTCCTAAGTTGCCTATCCTTGTTTTCCAACAATTGGTATCATAGTAGGTTCCTCTAAAGAAGTTTAAAAGCTCAAGGTGATCTGAGATGGCATCATACAAGAAGGATAGTCCTAAATTTGATGGAATAAACTACTCTTTGTGGAAAGCAAGAATGGAGTGTCATTTGAGTTGTATTGGTGAAACCTTCTAGAAGATTACAAAGAATAGATATGTTATTCCTCATAATGGTTCTTCCACTCCTGATGAGATTAAATTGGTTGAGATTAACATTAGGGCTACTAAAGCTTTGCTGAGTGCTCTAACAGATTAGAAAATGACAAATGTGATGGATCTAAAGATAACTCATGAGATATGGAAGAAGCTAGAGACTTTGTGTGAAGGAGATGCACTTGTGAAGGTCACCAAGCTATAGAGTTTGAAAGTCAAGTATGTGAATTTGAAGATGGGTGAAGATTAAAATATTTCTTCTTTTATGCAAATATTAAATGAACTTGTGATAGGTATTAGATGTGTCGGTGGTACCATGGATGAACAAGAAATTGTAGCTAAAGTTCTCATATCATTTCCTCCCTCTTACAAATCAAAGGCTCATGTTATTGGAGAGATCAAAATAGTAACAAATGTGACAAGAGATATGTTGATTTGTAAACTTGTTGCCTTTAAGTTGAGTGAATTTGGTGATTCTTCCCTCAAGACTGAATCTTCATTTAAGGCCTCTGTATCCAAAAGAATCAAGCAAATATATACTCCGGGAGAGAGTTCTAGAAAGAAATTAAAGTATAAGGAAGATATGAAATATCTTGATGATGAAGAAAGATAGGTAGCAGAGCTGGAAGCACTGATTGTGAAGAAAGAAGGAAAAGGACAAGGTAAGTATAAAAGAAAGTTGCCTGCTAATTTTCTCTTGCAGTAAAATAGGTCATTTTGCTTCAAGGTGTCCTGAAAGAGTTCCTAGGTCTAAGCCTAGCAAACCTAGATTTCAAAAGAAATGCTATTATGCTAAAGAAGGTGTGACTGATGAAGAATCTAATAAAGAAAATGGAAATGAAGATGAATGGGTTTTCCTTGCTATCAAGGAAAATGGTCTGGTGGCTACTAAATCTACTAAAGTTGATAAAGCCCTTGTAGCCTAAATTGAAGAAAAGGATGAGTGGGTTATTGATAGCGCATGCTCAAAGATCATATGATTGGTCACAAAAGAAAATATGTAAGACTAGAGAAATATGATGGTGGGGTTGTAAGATTCAGAGATAAAAATTTTGGCGTGATTCATGGCAGAGGATCTATTTTCCTTGGTAAACATAACAATGATGATGTCCTTTATGTTGAAGGCTTGAAGCATAACCTGTTGAGTGTTGGAAAGATGGTGGAAAAAGGTTACAAAAAAATGGATGACACAAGATACTTAGAAGCTCTAGAAATGTAATTGCTTCATGTACAAAGACAAGAGGGAGTATTTTTCATCTGAATGCTAGTGAAAGTTGTTTAATTGCTCAAGTAGATGAAAGATGGTTATGGCATAGAAGGTTGTTTCATGTGAATTTTGATAACATTTTCAAGGTAAGCTCCCCTCAAGTGGTAAGAGATCTACCTAGGCTAATGAAGCCTACTAACACAATATGCAAGGAATGCCAAATAGGAAAAAATACTAGAGTTTATTTTTAGAGAAAATAGCATGATTCTAATGGAGTACTGGAGTTGGTGCATACTGATCTATGCAGTCCTTCTAGAATCAAAAGTTTAAAAGGAGAAAATTACTTTATGTTGCTTATCGATGATTACTCTAGGATGATATTGGTTGCTTTCTTAAGAGAAAAATGTGAAGAATTAGAGAAGTTTAAAATCTTCAAAGCTATTGTAGAAAATGAGAGAAATCTAAAGATGAAATGCTTAAGGTCAAATAGAAGTGGTGAGTTGACCTCCTGGGAGTTCAATTCTTTTTGTGAAGAGCATGGAATCAAAAGATAGTTATCTACTCCTCGAACCCCTGAACATAATGGAGTTGTAGAGAGAAAGAATAGAACAATTATGGATGTTTCCAGAACAATGATGTTAGAAGAAAATGTGCCTCACATCTATTAGAGAGAAGCTATAAACTCTGTTGTGTACACTCTAAACTAGGTAAAGATCAATGGTATTTTTAACAAGTTTGATGCAAGGTACGATGAAGGAATATTTCTAGGTTACTCTACTAAAAGCAAAGCTTACTAGTGCTATAAGAAAAGATTGAGAAAAATGGTTGAAAGTGCAATTGTAAGAGTTGATGAGGACTCTGGTAAATCATTTATATGTTATGGATATGATTCAGATGACCAACAAGATAGTATAGACAAAGACAAAAATTCTTAGACACAAAATTAAGTTCAATTTGTTCTGGTAAATCATGAAAGTTAGGAAGGAGACATAAGTGGAAGTGTAGAAGAAAGAATAGAAGAAGTAGAAGAGCGAGAGAATCATAAAATTTTGAGGTATGTAAAGCTAAATCATTCTGAAGATCAAATTATAGGAGATAAGAATAAATGTGTGTAGACTAGAAGAAGGATTGCAGAAGAGTATTGTAATCACTAGATGGAAGCTATGAAGCAAGAACTGATGTAGATTGAAAAGAATGATAGATTCTTGTTGCCAGACCTAAAGATAAAAATGTGATTAGTACTAAATGGGTCTTTCAGAATAAGTTGAATGAACAAGGTGAAGTGGTTCAAAATAAAGCAAGACTGGTATTTAAAGGGTATTCACAAATGGAAGGTATTGATTTTGAAGAAACCTTTGCCCCTATTCTGAGAATTGAAGCTATAATATTATTTCTCACTTATGCCACATATAAGAACTACAAAGTCTATCATATGGATGTGAAGCCAACCTTTTTGAATGGTGAGTTAGAAGAAGAAGTATATGTTGAACAACTAGATGGATTTCAACTGACCAATAAGGAAGACATGGTTTTCCAATTCAAGAAAGCTCTGTATGGACTCAAGCAAGCCCCTAGAGCCTAGTATGCTAGACTAGATAAATACTTACTAAATCTTAGATTCAATAAAGGTATTGTTGACAACTTGTATTTTAAGTTGCATCATGATAAAGAGTAGATTATTGAAGTCTTTGTTGATGACATTATTTTTTGAGGTGATGATGATCTATGTATGAAGTTTTTCAATGAAATGAAAAGTGAATTTGAAATGAGTATGATTGGAGAGATGAAGTTATTTTTGAGATTACAAGTCACTTAGTTAGACAATGGCAATTTCATATCTAAGTCCAAATATGCAAGAGATTTTTTGAAGAAGTTTGGCATGGAAGACTCAAAACCTATTCGGACATCCATGGTAATTGGATGCAAGTTAACACAAAATGATGATTCTCCTAAGGAAAATCAAACAAGATACATGTCAATGATTGATGGATTTCTCTAATTAACTCAGACCAGACTAAACATCATGAATTCTATATGTATGGTTGCTAGATATCAAGTTGATTTGAAAGAATCTCGTGTGACTGCTATAAAGAAAAAATTTAGATACCTAAAAGGAACAGTTGATTTTGGGCTTTGGTATCCTAAAGATGATGATCTTACCTTGAGTGCCTATACTGACGTGGATTGGGAAGGACATGTAGATGAAAGGAAAATCACTAGAGGTGGTGCCTTCTTCCTAGGGAAGAAGTTGGTGTCTTGGTTGAGTAAAAAGAAGAATTCCATTTCCTTATCTATTATTGAGGCCGAGTATATTTCTGCTGCAAATAATTGTTCTCAAGTGTTTTCGATGAAATAGATGTTGAAATATATCAAAGTAGTATATAATGAGCCTATTTCCATATACTGTGACAACTCAAGTGCAGTAAGCATATCAAAGAATCTGGCACTGCATTCTAAGACCAAGCATATATCAATCAAGTTTCACTTCCAGAGGGAGAAAGTGAGTGAGAAAGAAGTTAGACTGGAATATTTTCCTACCAAAGAAAATATTGTAGACATTTTCACCAATTCATTGCCAAAGGATAATTTTGAGTATCTCAAAGGGATGCTAGGGGTGATTACCTATTCTATTAAGAACTAGATACGCATTTACTTGCATCAATTTGTGTGCTTCATAACTATATTCTGATACAAATTGATTTTTTTGTGGCTACTACTAAGAGGGAGTAGTCAGATGTGCAAATATGTGGTTTAGAGCTTGTATGTGGAAAGATAATGCTTATTTTTTCCATTGATTTCAAAGGGGTAGAAGAGCTATCTGAAAGAAAAACATGTCGATAACAGTTAGAATCTAAGGGGGAGTAAGTGCTAATTGAGAATTATGTTCATTGTGTTTTTCACATCATGTGTTGCCATCAATGCCAAAAGGGGAGATTGTTGGATGTTGTGGTTGTGTTGCTGATATGTAGTTGTCATTGATGTCAAAACTATTAGCATTGATGTATTGTAGGTTGTATATGTAAAGGATATTGAGAAAATTGTTAAAGAAAGAGATGCAGGTTGATAGTGGAATAGTGAAGGTCATGAAAGTGTCTTGCTTAGTACATTGACAATAAATCACTGTAGAATAAATGGTTTATTTTTGAGTGTATCTATTTTATCCACCCAAAGTTTTAGAGGTCCACATGAAGATTTAATTGTGTTATGAATAATTGTGTTCTGACATTTTTTATGTGGCTTCAGTTAGTGTTCTTGATTGAAGTTGATGTGATTATAGTAATTTCAATTGTTGTGGATGCTTCTCTGATTATTCTTTAATGCTTGTGGGTGGTTCTAGATCATGCTCTATCTTTGTTTCATGTTCGCATTGATCGGTGTGCTCGTGGTTGGTGATTTTTCTCTTGTGTGTTTAGGTTTTTATGTTCTTGGCCAACATGGTGGTTGTAATGTGTTGTGGATCTTTGGAGATTAAAATTTGAAGTTTGGCTTGCTTGAGGATATTGTTTTAAGTCTTCATTATGTTGTGGACAATGGTGTTTGATTCACATTAAAAATTTACTTGTAAATTTGGGCCGACAATGTGTATATGTTTTATATTTTGTTTTGGCTAACAAAGTTGTTAATGAAATTCCATGTTGTGGATATATAAGAATGGTTGGTTGTGTGAAGTTAAGAGTGAATAAGTTCTATAGAAATAGAAAGTGTACGAATAGTGACCTAGTCCTTCAATTGCAGAGCAGAGTGTGAAGAAGTTGGAGCAAAGTGTGAAGGAGTGTTTTTGTGCTTAACCAAAACTGTAATCAGGCTTGTGTAGAAGCTATTTTCTCAGTTCATACCCTGCAAATCGAATCTAAATTTTTGTAAGACAGTGTGTATTTTTTGGGTAGTGAACCCTCTTGTATTTGAGCAATGAGCTCTAGGTAGTGTTCCTGAATGCATGTGCATTCTCATTATTATTCATTATACTTTTAACAGGGTATAATATTGTGAACTGACATCCACTGTGTTTTTTCCCCTAACAGGGTTTCCATGTAAAAAATCTTGTTCTCTGTGTTTCAGATGTGTTGATTATTTATGGTTCATTGTTCTTTCATTAGATCTAAGATTAAGTTAAGTTAATTTGAAAATTTTACATATTCTGTGACAATTGATTCACCCCACCACTCTCAATTGTCTATCCTTTTTTTTTCCAACACAATGTGTGTCCCCACTTTAAAGAAATTACTAACACCATTTTTGTGAACAATTTAATTTAAAGTAGGAAATAATCAATGCTAAATGATAAAGAAGACATGAGAGATTATTCAGAAAGCCCTATGCCAAGTAATATGTTTCAAATAATGCCACATCATGAAAAAGTGGGGTTTCCCCAAAAGAAAATCCCAAAACACATAAGGGATCTATGGATCCAGGGTTAGTATTTCTTTGCTACAATGATATTATAGCACTTGAAAATGTTAGCATTCCCCAAATAATCAGAAAATGGGAAGAATGGCACATATCTAGAGCACAAACAAAGAAAAATATTTTGGGTAAACATGGAAGAGACCTAAATGTATCAATCGCTTGAATCAACCCAAAAAGAAAAGAAAAAAGAAAAAAGAAAAGATAATTGTTTAAGAAATATATAAGATTGTAGATACAAATAGAGGAATACACATGAAGAGATACATCAAACAAAACAATACAGGGGATCACATTACACACATGCAATCACATAAAGGACATGAAAATGAAAACAAAGACAAGACTAGTAAGGAACATGTAAGTCAACCTATAGTAGGTCATCTATATCCCAATCTTGTTTAGTATATATGAAAGGTGGACAACTAGCCAAAGGGACAACATAAAGTGAAAAACTAGGACAAGGAACAAGTTCAACACTATTATTAGGAGGGTCATCATTTAATCTCATAGAAGACCAAAAAAATGAATTCAACTCATTATGCACGTGTTGTTCAATCTTTGTAGTTTCATTATCATCATCCAAGTTAATCACAATAGTTGGTCTAATGACAATATCCATAGAATATTGTTTCTATTTATGTTGTAGTGAAGGTGAAAAGGCATCATGCATTGCTTGAGATAAGTTTGAATTTTTTTTTAATGTTTTTTCTTTTTTCTTTTGCATGTAACAAATGAGCAATAGCATGACATCTATGCCTATGCTCTCAAGAATTTTGGTTTCTTTTGATTTTGTTTTACATTGTGATTGTGTAAGAGCAGGTTTATCAACCATACGTTTATTTTCTTCCCATAAGGGAGGAATAGAAGGAACCATGGGAGGTTGTTCAACTACTTTCTTTTTAGCTTAATAAACTTTTTTGAATTTAGGAGGCACAATGAAATTTGTTTGAATATCTCATGGTCTCTTATATAAAATACAAGGAGGATTTTTCATACGTTCATCTTGGTTACTTGGAAGAGATTTTCATTCAATCATGGTTTCATCAAGGATAGGATGCTCAATCATGAGTTGAGGCATATTGGTAATGGATAATTCTGCTATGCACTTTGCCCTAAAATTTTGATAGGATTTGAAAAAGAAGTCCTCACGGGGTCTAATAGGTTCAATAGGCCTAGGCCAAAATAAATCCAATGAGAAGTTCCCATGGGAAGACATAGGATTAAAGGCACTATAATGCACAATAAATATCTCATTTCAAAATTGAAACTTTAAGCATTTATGCACAACTAACAAGACAAAACTCATGGAGCAAAGACATGGATAGACTAACTTCACTCAAAATTGGTTTGAAGTTTGGATGATGTTGAATGAGACATTTATTTTTTCAGTCTAACTTTTTCAGGGAGATTTATGGAACCTATTGTAGGGAAAGAAAAAAAATATGTTTTTTTATCCATACTCTTGGCCTTTCATATGTATGTTAATAAATCTCATGCACAAATAAGAATTCTTCAATGATCACATTCTCTACACAGATGGGATCAATTAATATCACATTAGTAGGTTTGTCATTGATTCTTCCAGCTATGTAAAGAGGACCATCTGGTGCATGTTTAAGTATGTCTCGTTGTGAGAAAGCAATGTCAAGGGGCATCTTATTTAGTTCCTTACAAGGTTTAACTTCAATAAATCCAACCATAGATTGTATAAAGTTTTCTTCATTATCATTCATATTATCATCATTTATGTCAACATTCATTACATTATTCTTTATTTCACTAGCTTTGAAAAATGAAAGGTTTTGATGGGTATGTGTAGGATCATCATGGAATAAATAGGCCCTTAAGTGATGAAAAATTAAGAAAAATCAGAGTTAGGCAACTTGATGTAAAAATTTGAATAATTTATCTATAGTATTTCAAAAATATGTAAGAATAGAATCTGTAGAAAATTGAATCTAGTTTCTAAAGTACTAGGTTTATTTGAAATAAAAAATATTCTATTTGGTGAAAATTTGAAATTTCAGTGCAGTAGTACTTAAATTTTAAGGAAAAAATAAGGTATTTTTTTGACCACCCTAAGCACAATAAAGTGATAATATTTTTTTATAAGATTTTAGATATAAATAGAGGACTTGTGTTCCAATGTGATGCATATTTTTTTGTAATTTTTTTCTAAGTAAATAATTAATTATGAATTTTTTATTACACCTTTTAGAAAATATAAAAACTCATATGTCTGACCACCTTAACTCGGTCAAAACCTCATGAAATTCATTTTTTTAATACTATAGTATGCAAAGCAGAGAATGTGATGCATGTTTTGGATTCAAAAAATGTGATACCATTTGAAAGCTATAGATTGTTTTCAATCAACATCTCAATCAAGACTTTAGTCATAATTCAAATAGAAAATAAATAATAATTATTTATTAAATTCAAAGTGAAGTATAATCTATATTGGTGGAAAGTTGAGAATCTCCTATAAAAACCCTTTTTGTTTCATCAATTTTGGGTAAAAAAGGGGTTGCCAGCCACATACCCATCATATCACCACTTTTTGGCCCATCATGATCCTACACATACCCTGATTTGGGATAGAATTGGTGAAGATTTGCAAATTTTGATTAGGAGATACAAATTTATTACCTTTATCATTAACACCTCCAATTTTAATATGATTATAATCAATCAGGTCTTGCAAAAAATGTTTAAGACATTTAGAATGTTTCGTATCATGTATAGTTTTTCAATGAAAATGGCAATAAGAACTTGGTCTATACTTTAAACCTCTTGGTAAAGGCTTAGTAGGATCAGGAGCACTAACAAGATGTAAGGAGATCAAATTATTCTCTAAGAGATACAACATGATATTATGAATGGTATCACGTAGGGGTGTAAATTGTCTATCTCTATCTACAAAGGCATATGGTTTTTTCATCTTTATAGCAGCTACTGGGGTGTCAAAATTTTGAGTTGACTGAGATAGATTAATTTGTAGAAATACCTCATTTTGTTTCTTAAAATGTTGCTAGTTGGTTTGAGGTGTGGATTCAAAATATTTAGGACAATTAGAGGGATTTTTCACTTCACAACTACTAACTAAATTTTGATAATCACAAAGGCTCGTACACAACTGTGTGAAAGAAGGAAACCTTAACATATCAAGATTAGCTTGGATTTTTCTTGCAAATTGGAAATAAACATTCTTTGAAAGTCGACATCAGGAATCTTAATGCCTATTTTGGAATAAAACATTTGGTATCACACTATAACACTAGTGGCCTTTTCATCATCCTTTTGTTTACATGTCATCAAATCACCAATGGTCATCTTAGTACCTGTGTGAGTTTGGATGTGGTTGTAAAAATAAGCTTAATAAATTCATTGAATAAGATAATTGAATTATTTATTAGGGATAAAAACCACTGTAAAGCAACATCTTTCAAAGATCTAAGGAAGAGCTTAGACAAGAGTTTATCCTCAAAAATTAAGTCACTACATAAGTTTGTGTAAGAAGAAGCATGACTAACAGGATCTCCTTTCCCACCATATTTCTCAAACCTAGGAACCTCTATACTTTGTGTCAGTTTTGTTCTCAATACCTCAAAGGATAATGGATTTCTTTTGATGTATTGTGAAGGTTTTCCATTGTTGTCTTGGTTTATGTGGTGATTTGTTGTTGTAAGAATGAGAAATTTTGCAAAAGTGTGTTAAGGATTGTATCCTTTTTGGTGTTATGAGATGGAGGTGAATAAGATAGATTTGTGTATGTATATGGAGGGAAAGTAAATTGTAGATTTTTGATGGGGGATGGTTGATGAGATATGAGATTTGAATGCACAAAGCTAGAGGGATTCCTAGTGGAAATACCTAAAAAAGTGTTGGCATTGCTAGTAGTTTGGATGGTTGTAGTAACATGAGTACTAGGGTAGGTAGGAATAGAGGTAAGGGTTGTGGAAGGAAGAATTCAATTTACACATTGGCTTTGAGCATACCATAAAGCTTAAGCATAACTAGTCACTGTAGGAACATGTTTATCAACAATATGAGCTAGACTTCACACAATGTATATTCCATGTTTTTTTAAGAATTTTACTCACATTATCTAGAGAAATAATGGCACTACTAGAAATTTTTTCAGAAGTCACAAATTTTTGAATTTTCTCTATTTCTTCATTTATCCTTCTTATGTTCTCTTGCAAGACATTAGCAACCATTTCTTCAACATCATGTGCATTATTTGTGGGTAGGTAAGTCATTGGAAATGAGATACAAATACTATGATCCATAGTGGGTTGATTAGTATCAACACTATGAGTGAAAGAGTTGGAAAACCCAAGAACCATGGTGAATGGTGTATTGCAAGGGGTGATCCCACAATATTGGCTTACAATTTTTGGCCAAAATGGACACTGAACTATTTTTTTCTAACTAAATCTTCACTTTCGGGCACCTATAGCGTCTAAACCATGAGGAATTTGAAGATGATACAAACTAGTGATTTGTGATATTTTTTTTGTAGATTTTAAATATACTTTTTTCAAAAAAATTAGAATCAGATTGCACTTCATTTTCCATCCCCTTCGAAAACTAGTTTTTTCAATAAACACCATTTTTTAGCAGTGACACTCACCATATAACACAACATTTTTTCCATGAAGGATAAAATTCTATTTTTTTCAAATTTAGATTTTTAACTATGATATCTAGTTCTTCCAATTGGTTTCATGGTGTTTTCTTGAATATTTTTTCCTTAATCAAGTTTCAGAGGAAAAGCAATTACAATTTAAACATAGGCGGATTGTATAACACATAATTTTTTTGGTCTGTATCAAAATTCTTTTTTTTTTTGGGTCAAGGACTTCAATATATGGTGCACTCATATTTTTCAAAACAAATTATAATATTCTATTTTTCCACATGTGCAAAACATAGAACTTTATTTTTGGTGAAAAACCTACATTCACAAGAAATAAAGAATAAATATAATAATAAAATTAAATTTATTTAAAATTATACTTTTTTGGTAAGCTCATAATAAGGACTACATACTTGCAAAAAATAAATTTTAAATGAATTCAGTTTATTCCCTAAAAGGTAAATCAAAAGTAGTTTTTTATCAGCATTTTGATAGGTGTGAAGGAGATTCCATCATAGGTATGGTTTAAAACTATAGGGGTTCTATCCAAGGGGGTTTGATCTCAGGTAGTTTTATCAAACCCTCTTCAATTGGAATGCTTTAAATGGAACTTTTTAAAGGCTTAAATCATTATGTTTTCTAAAAATATGTTATTTCAACAAAGATCTTAATCTCCCAAAAATTGTAAACCAGCTTTGTGGGATCACCCCAAGATGATATGAGTCTTGAAATACATCTCATAATAGTATAGCTAATAGAAAACCAAGTTTTGAATCTCATACAAGTTCCAAAAACTAATTATACACCCAAAATGGAAAAATAGACAAGATGCAATCAAATATCCTAAGATGTAAAGTGCAATGTAAATATGTAAAAGTAATTTTTAGATTTCAAACAAGATAATTTTCTAATTATGCTATGCAAAAACCTAAAAATGATGCCTTGTAAATGCAATTTGAAATTCACACAATGCACTAAATTTATCAAATGAAGAGTAATATGATCAATTCCAATTAACAAAATTTCTAAAAACTAAAGTAGAAAAGTGAAAATAGAAAGAAAGGTTTTAATGCCCAGGAATTTAGGAAACAACCCTGATTAGGGACTCATTCACCACTAGGAAAATTGGTCCTATCTTATGGTTTTGCAAAATAATTTTACAAATTTGTGAATTGATTCTTGTGGTTTCTAGATTCTAGTTTAAGATAGTGAGTTATAGTTTCAGATTTTTGTGAAATTAAGCTTTAATGCAAATGCAAAATATGACTAAATGGCAACTTAGGAGAGCTTTGAAATGTAATTTTGATTCAATTTTCAAATGTAAATGAAATATGATGCAATGTTATGTAAATAATTTGCAAAATGAATATTTTTTTTGTATTTTTCATAATTTAAAAGATGCAAACATACAATCTTAAAAACCTAAATTAGATGCAAACTGATGCAAATTAAGCAACACTAAACGAGATTCAATTGAATGCACTGCAATTAAAATGAATGCAAGATCTATATCTAGGGCTGAAATAGACTCCAAAATTAGAAATAAACAATGCTCAAAAGGTTGGGTTCACCAAAATGAAATGCTGAAAATTGTGTTTGCATCAATAGGATATGATGGACCTATATTCCACTATTTCATTAGAAAATGATATCCACATAAATAATTATCTTACAACCCTTAGGTGAGTCAACTAAAGGTGTGAATCTTCATATTTCCTTTTTTGCATTAGGATGGGGGTTCTAGTAAAACAACACTTTGGGGAGAAAAACTAAAAAATATTAAATCAACAACAAATGCATCTAACACTAGGAACAACAAGATTAAGCTCAATACTGATAGAACTAGAAAATATAATGCAAATCAGAGAAGGCTCGAAGCATGTGTACTAGTCACTAGAAGTCAATTTTTGAAGTTGATATAAGACTCATTCACCCAAGGGTAAATGGGTCATGATTTAAGGTCTTTCTACAACCTTGAGGAGCCTTTGTTACAGATCTAAATCTTCCAATTTTCCTAGGTTTTAGTTTTGAAAAGCTAAAAATAATTTTTGTAGGTGAGTTTCTATGAGATGACAACTTTTATCACAACTTTGACAACTTCAATTTTTTCTCTTCAAAGGATCTTCAATATTTCTTCCACCTAAATATGCAAACAAAAATCAAGAGGGAAAAATGTTTTGTTCTTAATGAATGGGGGTTTTCCTTGGTCAAACCTTGTTTTGGTAATCAAACCTTGAAATGAAATGAAACATGAAAGAGGGAATGAAGAATGAACAAAGTAATGTTACCACTCAATAAACCCATGGAAAATCCTTGGAATGTAGATCTAAAACTTGCATGAAATGGCCTCAATGGATGTGGATCTTAACACTTGATTCATGACTTGAAATAGTGCATTGAATGCTTGATTCGATTATGAAGCATATTGTTGGTTATTTTTTAGAACCGAACTTAATCTCACAAGATGCATATGAATTTTCCAAAATTAAATGATAAGAAAAGGTGAGGATTGGCCAAAAAACAAGTAAGGATTATGAGGCCCTTACTTCTACTCTTCAGCCTCTGTGAAACCCAAGAAGGTGATCCTAACAATGTTTAGATAATAGGGTAAACCCACAATAGTGGGTTACAATTTTTTGAATGAAGAAAAATTAGAAATGCTCATAAAAAAAATTAAAATGGTTTACCCCTTCAAATTAAAGGGGTTTGAATGAACCACCCCCCTTCTAATGAACCCCCCTTCTAATGAACCCTCCCCCCTTCTAATGAACCCCCCTCCCTTCTAATGAACCCCTTTTGCACCATATAAGGGGGGTTGAATGAACCCCCTTTTTTCACCTTCCCTCCACTATTTCAAAATTTATGCATTTTTTTACTATCGAAGCTTGGAAAGGAGGTGCAAATGGAGTCAACTTGATAAACCAAGTTGGATGATTGTAGTGATAGAAATGTGCTTTCCAACAACTATAAATTTAATATATTTTGTTTTTATTTTATATTTTATATTTTAGTTTTAATGTACATTGGTTTTTCACCGAACGTCAAGTTCGATGAAAAATCATTGTGGAAAAATAGTAAATTTGAGGGAAAAAAATTTGAAAAATATATATCCACTAGGTATTGATGTCCTGTTCTAACAAAAAAAGAAAAATTGAATTTCAATACATACCAAAAAAGTTATGCGAGCCGAAGTGCACCTATGTCTAAATTATAAATGTTTTGACTTCAAAACTTAATTAAAAGAAAAATATTCAAAAAAATGCTATGAAACAAAATGAAATCTCTAGATACTTGTGTTACCAACCTAAATTCAAAAGAATTAAAATTTTATCCTTTGTAGAAAAAAAGTTATGTGAGCCGAAGTACACACCACTTTTTAAAAATGTTGTTTACTATTAAAAACTAGTTATCAAAGGAGATGCAAAAAATTACAATTTATTTTCATTTTTTTTTTTCAAAAAATACATTTAAAATCTACAGAAAAAATTTCACAAATCACTAGTTTACATCGTTTTCAAATTCTTAATAGTTTACCTACTATAAGTGTCAGAAAGTGAAGTTTTCTTTGAAAATGTTGATTTCAATGTCAAGTTTGGCCAAAAAGTGTAACCCATTATTGTGGGATGACCCAATATTCATGTTCCATTTTAGCATGAACATTGAAACACATAGATACATTCCTATCAAATTCTAATAGATAAAATCCCTTAAGGATTTGGCAGACCATTGAGAAAATTGCTACCTAAAGCAAGGAATGAGTTATACGGGTATGTGGAGGATCATGATGGGACAAAAATTGATGATATGATGGGTATGTGTACGGTATGTGGTTGATAACTTTTTTTCTACCCAAAATCAATCAAACAAAAAGGGTTTTTAAAGGAGATTCTCAAATTTCCACCAATATAAATTCAGCTTTACTTTCAATTAAATATATAATTATTATTCATTTTCTATTTGAATTATGACTAATGTCCTGATTGATAGGTTGATTGAAAAACATCTATAGCTTTCAAATGATATCAAATTTCATGAATATGAAACATGTGTCAGATTCTATGCCTTGTATACTATAGGATTAAAAAAAATGAATTTCATGAAGTTTGGACCAAGTTAAGGTGATCAGACATACGAGTTTTTATATTTTTTAAAAGTTGTAATAAAAATTTCATAATTAATTATTTACTTGGAAAAAAATTACAAAAAAATATGCATCACATCGGAACATGAATTCTCTAATTATATCTAAAATCTTATAAACAAATGTTATCTTTTTATTGTGGTTAGGGTGGTCAGACAGACACCTACTTATTTTCTCCATGAAATTTAAGTGCTATTGCATTGAAATTTCAAAATTTCACCAAATAGATTTAAAAAATAAAAATAAACCTAGTATTTTATAAAGTACACTCAATTTACTATAGATTCTATTCTTACATATTTTTGAAATAATTTAGATAACTTATTCAAATTTTTACATCAAGTTGCCTAACTATGATTTTTCTAAATTTTTTGCCACTTAAGGGCCTTGTTTTTCCATGATGATCCTGAACATACCCATACTTCATTATGATACATTGTACTAGAAGGTTTTTAAGTGATTTTCATTCTTCTTTTGTTCTCTTGGTTAGGTATGGGCTAACTCATTTATATTCTAGATGACCCAACAAATAGACTAGTTCTTTGTCTTTGGGTAATGAAGTCACATTTGTACCAATCTATAATACATTAGCAATGAGACTTAGCATTTATAGACTGTTGACATATTGCATTACAATATTCAACCCACTATGTTGAAAATACCACTACATAGGAATCCTTGAATTTCACCTCACAATCCTATGATATCATTTAAGAATTTAATCATCTCTTTGATCCAAAGCATAGATAAAATCATCCATTCAAACAAAATGATTAAAGATAAACAAAAAGATCATTGATAATTTTTATTTGTAATCTAGAAGAAAAAATACATAGGAGAGAATCTATTTTCAAATTTTCATTTTCACTCATATGTTGTTGCTACTGTAAAACTAATTAAGTCCATTACAAATTATAGTGTACCCTAGACTTCATACTATCATATTCATTATTTCATGAATTATAAAGAACTCTTTATATGAACTCATTTTTCCAACCTAGACCACCCGAGAACCAAAATTTGAACTCATGTAATTGGCCTTGAATTCCCATTTATAGAAACATGTGAGAAACATGAAAAATTACCATTTCAGTCACATTAATATTTGATATTCAATTTCATCATAATTTCAAGATTCCCCAAATGATTATATTTGCACCTTCATATGGATGGAAATCACAAAAGATAAAAACCCATATCATTCATTGGAGTAGAAAAGCCAACCTTCCAAAAGGAATCATTTTTCATTGTAGTAGCACCAAAATATCTCATCCATGTCAACCCAAGAAGTTCACCTCGTTAGCACCTAAGACAAAAATTCATACAGTCATTGAAGAAAGCACATTTGTTGTCATGGTAGTGGTGTCATTAAAAATAAAAGCATTGAACCGGGTCACTAACTTTGCAATTCTTTAGAATCAGAGTATCTATGTCCCCTTCATGATTTTTTTGAAACTCGAGAAGCTATCTCTTCATCATTAGAACCCTCTCAACCTTCCAGTGTTACGAGGTACTAGGCATAGTTTAGGTCATTTTTTGTCTCATCACTCAAAGAACTAGCCCCACCTTCCATGGTTGTATCAAGCTTCCCTATATAAGAATCATAAGCCTTGTGGTACTTATTATTCTTCTTCTTCCCTCTATACTTATCCAATTTCCCTAACTTAGTTTCCTCCTTTTTAGCAATCCACTCCTTGAAAGACATGACACCAGACTTACTCAAGTTATAATAACAACCGTACTCATCAAGTTGTAAGTGTTCATGGGTTGACCCTTAACAAATATATCATGATCTTTCTTCTTATTCTTTCGCTTCATAGTGGCTACTAACACACCATGATTAATTTTAGGTGTACTGACCTAGGGTTCAAGCATACTAATCCTCCTTGACCTCCTTATAAGTTGGGCAGACTCACAAGGCTTGAGTTCACTCATTCTTACAAAAAAACAAGGCTAAGGCTTATAAAATTTCAAACACAAAGAGACCCTAAAAATATGTAGAATAAATACACATGAGCCTATAGACCTCCTTGATAATTTACTAAACTAGCAAGACAGTGTTTATTTAATGCAAAAAGAAGAGTGGAAACCAACTAACTTGAGAAGACTATCTTCAATACTCCTACAAATGCTCACTTAAGCTTATCACCTTTTGGTGAAACTCAAGATCAATTTATTGGCTATTGATGGCTGCAATTATGAAGTGAAATGGATGAAAATTATCATTATATCAAACAATTGGAGTGTGTTGGCCATTATTTCTCAAGGGAAGCTTGCACAAGTGAGCTAACAATTAACCACTAGAATTTTGAATCTCAGTTGTTGAACATGTGATGAGGTAGATCAACAAATAATCCAAATCAAGGCAATTAATTTTGAAAAGTTCAAATGCATGCATCCATTTCCTTTTTCCAATAAAAAAATCATATGGATAAGAATCCACCCAGTCTATACACTCCACCATCTACTTAGCATTAAAGAAATCCTATCATGTCAAATTTACCACTTGCTCATGGGAATTAATCAACTTACAACTAACAACAACGGTGTGGTGAGGAACGGTTGAGATTAAATCTCCAGTTGTCAACTTGTGCATACCTTAATGCAAAACCATCTTCCTACATGTCGTATCCTCTAACGAAATTGATAGACGCATCAAAAAATATTTCTCATATCTAAAAAATGTGCAAAATAAATTAATTATATTGTGCACACTTTATCCCTCATGTAGTTATAGAAATATTTTGTTAATATTTTACCTTAGCCATGGTCTTTCCCACCCCTTAGATTGATCCATGTGGCAATTTCCTACTTCCCCACTGAGACACAAGAGACAAAAATGGGTCTCACATGGGATAATGGGGACCAACCAGGATTGACCGACATCATCCACCATCAACCATTGATCTTGATCAAGAGTAGTGTATGTATGTCGTTAAGACCCAATGGGTCCCTCTATCAATGGGATGTGTGTGACTGGCCTAATGCCCCATGATATTATTTTAATTTGAAACAAAAACCAACAGAGTGGTGGAGAGTTTCCACGATGAAGCCATGTCACCAAATAACCACCGTTGATCTTGCTAAATCACCATATGGGTATGTGTAGGATCATGATGGGCCAAAAAGTTGTAATATGATGGGTATGTGGTTGATGACTTTTTTTAATCCAAAATTGATTAAATGAAAAGGGCTTTTAAATGAGATTCTAAGCTTTCCAACAATATAAATTATACTTTACTTTGAATTTAATAAGTAATTATTATTCATTTTCTATTCAAATTATGAGTAATGTCCTGATTGATAGGATGATTGAAAAAAATCTATAGCTTTCGAAAGATATCACATTTTTTGAATCCAAATATGCATCACATTCTATGCTTTGCATACTATAGGATTAAAAAAAGAAAAATTGAATTTCATGAAGTTTTGACCAAGTTAAGGTGGTCAGACACATAAGTTATTTATATTTTTTAAAATTTGTAATAAAAAATTCATAATTAATTATTTACTTGGAAAAAAATTAAAAAATATGCATCACATTGGGACATGAGTCTTCTACTTATATCTAAAAATATTATAAAAATATTATGATTTTATTATGGTTCTAGGGTGGCCAAATAGACACCTACTTCTTATTTTTCCCAAATTTAAGTACTATTGAAATTTCAAATTTTCACCAAATAGATTTTTTTTTTAAAAAACCTAGTAGTTTAGAAACTACATTCAATTTGCTACAAATTCTATTCTTATATATTTTTTAAATAATATAGATAACTTATTCAAATTTTTACACGAAGTTTCCTAACTCTGATTTTTCTAAATTTTTTGCCACTTAAGGGCCTATTTTTTCCTTGATGATCCTGCACATACCCATATGTTGACTATTCAAGACCTCTAGGCCCACCAATGCAAAGGGAACACAATGCTCACCCACCAACTTGCCAGATTAATTAAATGGAAAATAGCATGTAACAGGGGCTCAAGGAATGATCAGGATCAAACATCAGTGATCAATTGGTCTTTGTAATTGTTGGAAACCTGCACATGCCAAATGTTAGTTCTAAAGAGGGGGACACTGCTAGGCATATGATAGATGGTGACATACGAATTAAAAAAGAAACCTTAGGCAATCAATGGAGAATTAAAACTCAACCTAGGACCCACAAATATTTTGAGGAAAACCAACCCATGCTACTATAAGGTGGTATGTTATAGAGCAACAGGCAACGACCGAGACACTAAGACTCAAGAAACAATAATAAAATGGACTTTATGGCATAAGGTGTCTCTTAAAAGACTGGGAACTAGGGACAAAAGGTCAACAATGAATTATAATTCTTGCAAAGGACATCATACTTCAGGGTTTTTAGAAATGGTTTTAGCAACAAAAACCCTAAGGCATGATGATAGACAAAACCCTAAGCCCAAGGGCATGATATTAACCAAATTTTATAGAATTTTGAGATGGAACATAAAAAAATTTAAGGGGTTCCATCTGTGGATCCTTTTGGGGATGTCTATTATTTCAAAATAGATCTAGATCCTTGAGTCTCAGGTTGAAGTAGACCAAGCACAAAGAACCAAAGTTAGGACCTTCCCAAACAAGGCAAGAGAATCGAACCAAGGAAAACTAGCATACATACACTATTTACAAGATTGTACAAAATGGCCCCCACTTGAAAAATTCAGAAGCCCTTTATGATATATAGAATTTTAATCTACACCTAAAAATTCACCAGGCTTTAACTTCACTTGGTGGCTCTAGGCCCCCAAAAAACTTAGAACAGGTATTTGCCCCTATCAAACACTTTATTTTTTGCTATCTGCACTAGACCGAGGTTGAAAACATCAACATGAATTTCCCACCAACTAAGCTATAGTTGTCACTAAAATAAACCATAATCTCCACGTGTCTCAAAATATCATTGTCATCATTAACTTTGTCCAACTAAAAATTGTAATTAGATATTAACTGAAATCCACAAGCACTATAGCATTTTACCTTGTTCAATTCACAATCATGCTCCACCAAATTCACCATGCTTTTAACCTACACCTACAAATTCACCTATCCCTTTGTGATATACAATCTTTTAACCTACTCCTATAAATTCACCAGGCTTCAACTTCACTTGGTGGCTCTAGGCACCCAAAAAACTTAGAACAAGAATTTTCCCCTATCAAACACTTTATTTTTTGCTATCTGCACTAGACCAAGGCTAAAATCATCAGCATTAATTACCCACCAACTAAGCTACTATGGTCACTACAATCAACCATAATTTCCATGTGTTTGAACATATCACGTTCGTCATTAACTTTGTCCAACTAAAAATTGTAATCAGATATTAAATGAAATCCACAAGCATTGTAGCTAGCATTTCATATTGTTCAGTTCACAATCATGCTCCATGAAGCACTCATCCAACTGGATAAGAAATTGAAAAAATTCATAGCCCACTTGATCAATGACACCATAAGAGTTTACATAAAATAAAATTTGTATATCAAACTAAAAAAATTCATAAAAACTTTGTTAAAAGTTCACATCGAGGAACATACATTCTTACCTTTAGGAGCTATATTGTAAACCAAGCTTTGATAACTCAAAATTAATAGAAATTTTATATAAAACCTTTGAATAATCCTCTAGTTTCTATCCCATGTGATACAAACATTCGCCCTGTGTGATGAATAGAAAACATTCATATACATGCATATTGTCAACCTAGTGTTCACATTCATCTAAGCATTGTGAACCAGTCACACTGTCACATGCTCTACTACCCTAGAAAATTAATTCATCAAAATCCAAATTATCTTTATTCTTATCTAGATTAGGGTCATTACTATTGAACTATAGATTTTTGGCACCCTAAACCTTTCTAACTCTTCTAGGGTTTTTCACCTAAAAGGAGAGAGGTAGGCCAAAAATGCTAGCTAGGTTCACTCAAATTATGCAATGTATGGTGTTTATATGACTAAATAAGATGATCTGAGTGAAACTAATTTATAAGATTGATTGATTAAGGAGGCAAAACCTAAGAAATATGAATTGTTTGAAAACACATTATGTAATGCAAAATTGCCTAAGAATGAATAGAAAATTGCAACAGAAATAAGTCAAACTGAAAGTGTGCACCTGGAATCTTAATGAAGACTAGAAATAGATTCTGAAATGTTGATAATCTTGATTTTCAAGATTGGTGGGACTCATTCGCCATTCTAGATGAATCAGTCCCAATTCTACAAAACTTAGCTGAAACCTATTTATGACAAAAGGGTATTAGAAAATGCAGAAAACACAAAACTAACCTTGGAGTGGGACTCATTCACCACCAGTGGTGAATGAGTCCACTTTTGAATTTCTAAATTTTCAAAAGTCGAATCTAGAGCTTCTAATCTCCACTTTGACTTCCTACACGTATTCACTTCTAAAACTCTGATTTACGAGTCTAAAAAATGAGTTTTTGTTGATATTTTGACTTATTGAATGAGGAGAAGATGTGAGCAACTTTTTAACTTTATCTTCAATAATTTCAAAGCTTCTAAGAGTCCTAAATCTGCAAACAAACAAGACAAGAAGAAGAGATGTTTAATGTTAGGGAATGGGGGCTTTCGTTGGTCAAACCCCTTTTAGGTAATTAAAGCAAAATGATGAAATAAAGTAAGGAAACATGGAATAATGGAGTTGATTACCTTTCCATGATGTTTTATTTTGAAATTTTGCAGAAAAACATGAGGTATCTACCATTAAATGTCTAAAAATTGATGTCTTGGTGAATTGAAATGAAGAAACCCTAAGTTGCTTGACTTGAGATGGAAGATTAATGAATGACCATAGATAAGAGATGTTAAAATGAGTTAAAATATCTATATTTATAGGAAATTTACCTATTTCATATGTTATTACCTCATCAGAGGCTGACATGAAGTAATATTAAACTTAAATTTCACTTTTTTTCCAACTCAAAGGTCAAAATTTGGCCAAATGGGACTCATTCACCATACAAGGTGAAAGGGTCCCACCTGGATGGGACTTATTCATTATGCATTGTAAATGCATCCCACAGGGGCCAATCTGACAACTAGGAAGCCAGGAGATAAGGAAATAAGATCTAAATTGTAACTTTGTCAGGTATTTGATTAGTTTGAGGCTCAAGATGCAACACTAAAGTGAGGTCCACATATCCTAGGAAGGCACAAGAACCAATGTGAATGTGTGAGACACATTGCAACACTAGTTTAACATTAATTTTATTTTACAATCCTTCTAAATTGATGGAATAGTTCTATTAAACACATTTTATAATGTTGAATTAGGAAGAAATAGGTTCATTAAGTCTAGAAAAGTGTGAGGTTCATTAAGTCTAGAAAAGAGTGAAAGTATCTTACAACACTTTACAACACCTTTACAAGACATGAATATAAGCACATTATTTAATTTGCGAGGGTCCAAGACCTAGTTTGGATGCATGAAATTCCTCACAACACTAGATTAATACCTCATTAATTTCATTTTTCCATGAACTAATCCCATGTCAAGCAAAGGCTACTTTTTTCTATGACACATTTAGCCCCCACTTTAGTCAGAGGATGGACATACTTCAAACTCACACTAAAGTAGACATTCAAGAGAGATCCACATGTATAGATGCAAATCACAAAGAATCAAAATGAATGACAAAGACCAAAGGAGGTGCCCAAGCCCCCAAGATTGAAGATCCTAAGTCAAACCATCAAGATACAAAATCATGCAATGGAATGTACTAGGAGAGAAGAAAAACGGGGTGGAAAAGATGTACTCACTCTGGGACCACATAACTTTAAATCATCTATGGGGTGAGAAGTCCAAAACATACTCACTCTGGGGCCACAAAACTTATGTTTTTCCATGGGGTTAGAAATCCAAAAATCCGAGAAACATACGCTAGTTGGTATGCTCTCACAAACACATAGGTGGCTATGGGGAAAGTCGTGCCTTTGATTGGGCTTCCCACTCAACCATACCAAAGTTATACCTCCTGATAACTTTAATAAGGTGACACAAAGGAATATGGTTTTTGAGCTCTATAAAGTAAGAAAAACTTCATATGCTTGACACTCATAGACATTGCTAATGCAAAATAGTGTAAGGATTGTTCAAAGGGATTTTGCTTTGTTCATGTAAGGTCTCATCTTAGGGGACATTGTGCTTAACATCTCTTAGATAGGATATGTCAAAATAAGTATCACACTCTTTGAGGGAATCAAGCCCAATGACTCCACCAAGAAAAGGATGTGTCGTAAGAAGAAAGAAATCACACAATGAAATGTGAGTTGTGATGTATGCCCCCACTTTAAAGAAGTTGCGACCACCCATACTGTGAGAAATTACTTTAAAGTAGGAGAAGAGGACATGAGAGCTTATTTGGAAATCCCTATGCCAAGTCATATGTTTCTAATAAGCTATGTCATGAAAAGGGGAAGTATGTCATATGCGAGCCAACTTAAGGCATGCCATCCACATCCCAACCTTTCTCTTAAGTATTCATGAAAGGTTAATGACTAGCCAAAGAAGGCAATGGAAAGTGACATACAAGGACAAGGCTATTGAACTCCTTTCCCCAACTCAGTGTAGGACAAAGGTGAGATGAAATGATTGATGAAATGCATGCTAGAGTTAAATTAGTATCAATTAGGTGCCCCCCACATAGGGAAGCATACCAAACTCTTGAAAATGTTGGATTTTATGACTCAAAGATTTACATTCATTAGTGGAATGACCATGTATGATATGCATAGAATGAAGTCTTGGAATAGCATTTCTTTCTAGTTCTGAGAGGGAGAGTGATCAAGTGATCTTGGAGGAGTCTCAACAAAATACCCTCTTGATCAAGAGGAGATAGTGGTCTTGTGATTTTTTTCAAAGATACATCTTGATTAGTATTGGATTTCATACTTACACAAGTTTCTCTAGATTGTGATATTTTATTCTTCCAATTATAGGAAGGTATAAAACATAATGAATTCAAATCATGAAAAATTTATGAGATGACATTCACATTAAGTGAAGGTGTAGTTGTGTGTTGCATGTTTGGTAAAGGGTGATTTTCAAGACCACTAGTTGTTAAGGATGATTTAGGAGTATGTTGTGTGACATTTTTTATGTTGGGTGAAAGTTTGGAGATCTCTATTACAAGATAATAACAAATACCATAATTTGTTTATTGTGTGAGGGGCTCTATAGGGTTCCAGATACCTTTTTCATTAGCACCACATCCTTTTCCATGATATACAAGTTGTTTCATAAGCTCAAAAACTTTTCCATAAAGCATTTTCATTACATTTGGATCAGGTAGTTGTTTGTTATTGTGTTCATCAAAGGTTGTTGTGTAATTTACTTCTTTTTCTAAAGTGGTTGAGTTGGATTCTTTTGAAAGGTTGTCTGAAGTTGGTGTTGACATTATTGATGTGTATTTTCCCTTATTTTAATCTTTATGGATGATGTTGGTTATGTGTAGGATCATGATGGGCCAAAAAGTGGCAATATGATGGGTATGTGGCTGACGACTATTTTTTTACCCAAAATTGATGGAATGAAAAGGATTTTTAAAGGAGATTTTTAGCTTTCCACCGATATAAATTATGGCTTGTTTTGAATTTAATAAGTAGTTATTATTCATTTTCTATTCAAATTACGACTAAATTCCTGATTGATAGGTTGATTGAAAAATATCTACAACTTTCAAATGGTATCATATTTTTTGAATCCAAACCATGCATCACATTCTATGCTTCACATACTATAGGATTAAGAAAAGAAAAAATTAATTTCATGAAGTTTTGACCAAGTTAAGGTGGTTAGACATACAAGTTTTTATATTTTTAAAAAATTGTAATAAAAATTCATAATTAATTATTTACATGGAAAAAAATTTACAAAAAAATATGTATCACATTGGGCATGAGTCATCTACTATATCTTAAATATTATAAAAAAATATTATCATTTTATTGTAGTTAGGTGGACATTTACACTACTTCTTATTTTTTCCCCGGAATTTAAGCACCGCTAGCATTGAAATTTCAAATTTTCACCAAATAGATTTTTTTAAACAAAAATAGTAGTTTAGAAACTAAATTTAATTTTCTACAGATTCTATTCTTACATATTTTTCAAATAATATAGATAAGTTATTCAAATTTTTATGTCAAGTTGCCTAACTCTGATTTTTCTAAAAATTTGCCACTTAAGGGCCTATTTTTTCCATGATGATCCTACACATACCCTATTGTATTTTCCCTTGAAGTCATGCTCAAAATCCAAGGAACCCCAATCATATTCCAATAATTTATGTGATGTTCAATATTTTGTTGTTTGTCTTTTTTTGTGCAAGTTTCACTTGTGTGGTTGGTGTTAATGTTGTTCAAGGGGTTCTCATTGGTTTTTTCAAGTTGCAAGACACTATAAGGTTCAGGGTCAGTGTCAAGGGTGTGTAATTTTTTGTTGTAAATGTATTTCATTTTGCGATGACGAGTGGAGGGAACACCATTCATGGAATGAATCCATTGTCTACCTAAGACAAGACTACATTAAATTTAATAAGGCATGACATGGATTGGTGTATTCAAGGTGACCACTCCAGTGGTAAGAGGCATAATAATTAATCCTAGTGGTTTCTTTGTGACATTTTCAAGTCCTATAATAGATTGAGAATCAGGTCGAATGGTTGATTTATCAATGCCAAGCCTATCCAAAAGGTTCACAATACACACATGAAGAGCAAAACCAACATATACAAGAGTTCTCTTTATCCCTTTTGTGTTGTATTGAGGGATGATCATCAAAGCTTCATTTTGTTTTTCCAACTCTAAAGGAGGGAGCTCATGTTGATGGAAAGTAATGTTGAGATTCATGTTATGGATTAAAGTTGCCACATCATTTAGAGTTGTACTTGGAGGAACAACAATTTGTTGTAAGGCTGTTTGAAGAATATTATGGTAATTTGGTGAGTTTTGGAGTAAATCTCAAAGGGAAATATTTGTGGGAATATTTTTTAATTGTTCAACAAGATTTTTAATTATTCAACAAGATCATACTCCTTTGTGTGTCAGGGGTAACAATGAGTACTAGGTGGATTGGGTAAAGGTAAATATATTGGGGTTGGTTATGGTGGT